>JAODAL010006102.1:0-136929 GCA_025379985.1 Phyllomedusa bahiana
AAACCCCAATTTTTTACAAAAAACATTTTATTGTGAAAAAAAAGTAAAAAAAATAAATACTATCAAATTTTTTTAATTTTTACCGACCCCCAAAAGTAAAAATTTATTACTAGAGATGGGCAATTTCCCAAAAACGGTTCCCTTCAATTTCTGAAAATTTTTGGCAAAAAAATAACTTCGTTCCGAATTACTTTTGCCCCCGAATCACGTAAAAAAAAAAACTATTTCCCGGCTGCACAGAGCCTGCAGGGTTTCTGTAGAACCCTTGTGCCATGCTTAAATATGCAGAGGGAGCTTGGTTTGGTCTTCAACAAAAGTTGTTTTAGGGATGACACGGGAGATGACCGCCACTTTCTCTTAGAATCGCTTTTACAAAAAAATTCCCCGGGCACTTAAAGGGCAAAACTGACCAAAAAAAAACTGACGAAGGAATGTAGCCTGAAAAAGTCATGCGAGCGACAGCTGGAAAAAAACAAGCTGAGAGCTCAGGTGGCAACATCAGTGCAGAGTGGGGAAAGGGGGAACCCGCGGGAGCCACAGCAATGAGGTCAAGAGGGGGAACAAAAGACATTCTGGAGGTGGCCCCAAAAAAAGAAAAAGGCCCCAAGTGGCACAATGACACAGTGTCTAGGGGCCCCGGGGAGCAGCCACAGCAGGCACATGAGGGAGACAGTGACACAATGCCCCGTGTGTAGGGCACGGCAGGGAGCCAAAGCAGGGAGCAAAAGGTCAACAGTGGCACAATGACACAGTGTGTAAAAGGGCACGGCAGCAGCCACCAGCAGCATGAGGGTTTAGACGTGGCCCAATGACACCCTGTGTAGGGCACGGCCCGAAGCCACAGCAGCAGCAGGGGGTCAGGGGCAGTGGGACAATGACACAGTGAGTAGGTCACAGCAGCAAACCCACAGCAGCAGCAGAGGTCAGAAAAGTGGCACAATGACTTTCTGGAGGTGGAAAAAAACAGGAAATGGCCCCCAGAGTGGGGCAATGACCAGTTGTAGGTCAAGGCCCAGCACAACAGCAGCAAGAGGTCAGACAGTGGCAAAAATGACACCCGTGTGTAGGTCACGGGAGCAGCCACAGCAGCACCCTGAGGTCAGAAAAGTGGCACAATGACACAGTGTGTAAGGGCACGGCACAGCCACAGCACAAGCTTTTAGGTCAGAAAAGTGGCCCCAATGACATTCTGGGGGTGGCAAAACAAAGGGGTAGGGAAAAGAGTGGGAAAAATGAACAGTTGTGGGTCACGGGGGAGGGAGCGACAGCAGCAGCAGAAAAGGGCAGACAGGGCACAATGAACCCGTGTGTAGGGCACGGCAGCAGCCACAGCACAGCATGAGGGCAGACCAAATGGGACAAAGACCCAGTGTGTAGGTCACGGGAGCAGCCCCAGCGGGAGCCTGAGGTCCCGACAGTGGCACAATGGGCACGTGTGTAGGTCCAAAAGGCAGCAGCCCCCAGCAGCAGCATGAGGGGCAGACACTGGCACCAAAGACACATTTGTAGGGCCGGCAGCAGCCACAGCACAGTGAGGCAGGGCATGGGACAAGGACAGTGTGTAGGTCAAAGGGAGCAGCCACAAACGCAGCATGGGGTCAGACAGTGGCACAATGACATTTTGGAAGTGGCAAAAACAGGGGAAAAGGCCCCAATTGGGGCCCAAAAAACACAGTTTTGGAGGCCGGCAGCCCACAGCAGCAGCATTAGGTCAGACAGTGGCAAAAATGAAAAGTGTGGGTCCCAAAGGGAGCAGGGCCCCAGCAGCACATGAGGGCAGAAGTGGCACAATGGGCCCCAGTTTTGTAAAGGGCAAGGGGAGCAAACCACAGCCCCGCATGAGGTTTTAGACAGTGGCCCCAATGACACATTGTGTAGGTCACCCGGGAACAAAACCAAAACAGCAGCATGAGGGCAGACAGTGGCACAATGACATTCTGGGGGTGGCAAAACAGGAGTAGGCCACAGAGGGGGGCAAAAGACACAGTGTGTAGGTCCGGCAGCAGCCCCAGCAGAGCATGAGGTCAGACAAATGCCAATGACGAGTGGGGTAGTCCCTGGCAGCAGCCCCCGCAGCAGCATGGGTCAGACCCCGTGGGGCCCAAAAACATTCTGGAGGGGGGCAAAAAAAAGGGAAAAGGGGCCCCAGAAATGGGGCAATGACACAGTGTGGAGGTCACGGCAGCAAAACCCCAGCAGCAAACATTTAGGGCAAAACAGTGGCACAATGACACAGTGTAAAGGGCACGGGAGAAACCACAACGCCGCATCCCGGTCAGACAGTGGGGACAATTTACACAGTGTGTGGGCCCCGGCAGCAGCCAAAGCAGCAGCATGAGGGCAAACAGTGGCACAATGACAGTGTGTAAAGGTTCCCCGGGAGCAGCCACCCGCAGCAGCATGACATGCCATGACTGCCGCCGCTCTTAGAATCACTTCACTATAAAATTTCCCCGGGCACTTGAGAGGGCAAAACTGACCAAAAAAATGAAGGGGGAATGTAGCCTGATAAAGTCCCTGGGGAGCCGGGCGCTGGAAAAAAAAAAAGGTGAGGGCTCAGGTGGCAACATCAAATGACAGAGTTTTGGAGGTGACAGCGGCAGCCCAAAAAAAGGGAGCAAAGAGGTCAGAGAGTGGCACAATGACATTCTGGAGGTGGCAAAAACAGCATTTTAAGGTTTCCTTGTGAAACCCTCTGCAGCAGGGAACAAAAGTAAAAAGAGGTAGAAATTTAGAGGTTTGAAAAAAGTTTTTTTAAAAAATGTTTTTATAAAGGGAAATATGGTATTAAGGCACGGCCCAGCCACGCAGCAGAAAGAGGTCAGCACTGGCACAATGAACAGTGTGTAGGTCACGGGAGCAGCCCCCCAGCACAGCATTAGGTCAGAACCCGTGGCACCCCAAAGCATTTTTGGGAAATGGAAAAAAAAAGGGAAAAGGCCCCATTGTGGGAAAAATGACACAGAGTTTTAGGTCACGGAGCAGCCACCCCAAAAGGCATGAGTCAGACATTTGGACCAAAGACACAGGGTTGGGGCAGGCAGCAGCCCCCAGGGAAACACAGGGTTAAAAGTGGCAAAAATGACACAGTGTGGTAAAGGGCACGGCAGAAGGGCCCCAGCAGCAAATGAGGTTTAGACAGTGGCCAATACACCGTGTGTAGGCACGGGGAGCAAACCCCCAACAGCAGCATGAGGCAGGGGCAGGGCACAATGACAAAAGTTGTAGGTCACGGCAGCAGCCACAGCAGCAGCATGAGGTCAGACAGTGGGGACAAAAACACAGTGTGTAGGTCCCGGAAACCAGCCCAACCGCGCATAGGTCCCGTCAGTGGGACAAAGACACCTGGTAAATTTCCCGGGAGCACCACAGCAGCAGCATAGGGCAGACAGTGGCACAATGACCCTTCTGGAGGGGGGCAAAAACAAGAATAGGCCCAGAGGGCACAAGACAGAGAGTGGAGGTGACCCCGGCAAGGGGCAACAGCATGAGGCAGGAAAGGGGGGGACAATGACACAGTGGGGGAGGTCACGGCAGTAGGCCCCAGAACAGAAAGAGCCCGCCACGGGTGACCTCAAAATTACACAGGGGGGACTTTCTGTCTGCCGGATCTTCAAAAAAACGTTAATGGCCTTTCTCCCGTTTTATACAGTTTGGGCCAACTGTGCCCGGCGGAATTCCAACGGGTGGAAAAACCCCCCCCTTTTCCCGAGTGTGTTGGGGGAACCGTTCTGCCGCTGCAACTCGAGGGGGTGTTCCTGGCTTTTTTCGAATGTAAAAAGTGCATGTAATTTTCCTGGCCATTTTCAGAATTTTCTGAAGATCGGTGGAAGACTTCAGGAACCTTTTCACAACCAGTTGAACACGTGCGCCTTGCAGGGCGCAGGGACCCCCCCCTGGGGTGCAGGCGGGGACACCTGTTCCCCCATTGCCCTCACCATGGCCCCGATTTGCAGTTGGCGCGGAAAACCACACTCGTTTTCTTGCTGCTGACGCGGAGCAGTTCCTCCCCTGGGGACTTCGTTTCGCCGAGGCAACCCAGGTTTAGAACTGCGTGACACCGCGGCCCACACATGTGGTATGAGGGAGCAGTACTTGTAAGGCTGAGATGGGGTGAGGAGGCGCTTGGGCCAGGAGCCCAGTTTGAAAACCGTGGAGGAGAAAGCGGCGCCCTCCTTCCAAGTTGTTGGGTGCCTGGGCCGGAAGCACACACCCAGTGGGCCGTAAAGGACATGTACTGGCCCTGCCCGTAGTTAAGCCCAGACGTCCGCGCTACCGTGCACCTTGGAAAAACCCGATAAGCTAAAGGGACGGCCCACCTTCATTCTACATATTTATGAAGGTTTGGTACTCCCCTTTTTGGAAAAGAAATTACGGCTTGGAACTCTCCACTCGCTCGGCAAAAAGCCTTATTTCTGAACGGTGCAGAGTCCCTTTTGGGGAAAGGGAGGGACGCAGTCCCAACAACTTGGACGGGCACGGTCACCGCTGCCCCTTAGGAGGGTTGGCCATACGTTTTCTCTTTGCAATCGCCTCGCTGAACGACTGCTGGCCCATGAGTAGCGGGGAGCAGGAGCATCGGACCGGAGATGATGTAAAGAAAAAACAGCCCCTTCTGCAAGGGGGTGGACCCTTTGAGGGTGCAATGGCATGCGTGCCACGGGGGCGCTCTGCTGCTTGTTGCTGCGGCACGGATGGACCACCACATCTGAGCCACGTTTTCCCAGGAACCGAGGTTTACGCTGCATTTTAAAGCGGGGCCCGTGGTGCCAACTAAACTCCCCGGCCCCGCTTCACTTTTGCTTACAGATTTACTATACCCAATTCGGGCCCCCCGGTGTCTTAGCAAAAAACTGCCACACCGCCCCAGTATCGGGTTTTTTCCCCCAAAGCTCCGCACTGAGTGACTACTGTCGCCGCTCCTCGCTGAGCCCCTGTGCCGCTACCTTTTTTGGACCCGCGAAGCAGGTTTTTTACCCCCTGGCCGCTTGGGTCTCGACCTCACACTGCGTATCCTGCTGACCACGGCCACACGACCCACTTTCTGGCTTACCGCCCCGTCGCAAACTGACGCCCCTTCCCTGACGATGAGAAGCCCTTGCCTCACCCCGGGTCCCAATGCCCTGGGTACATCATCATCCCATTTGTGTTTCATCGTCCCCGCGTCCTCATCACCATCTTGGTATGCAGAGGGGTACCCTCACAACAGACCTCCCCCTGCCACTCTCAACAATATACTTTGCCGCCTACTGCAAAAGCAGGGGATATTGGCCCCATTTCCCTTTGCTGCCAAGTAGTGCTGACTGCCCCCTCAAATTTTTCATCCTCGCTATTAGTGGCGCTGAGCCCGGACCAAAGTAGATACTGGCTGAGGGAACCGGATGGGACAGAGGCGGGTTTAGGACAGGTGGGGCCCGTGACCCCTCCCGGCCTGCCAACTAAGGGTTTGTCTGACGTTCCCCCCGACTCTTTGGGGGGTTGTCGGGTGTATCTTGGAGGAAATGGGGTGACCTATAACAATAAAACCCTTGGGGTTTCTAGCATACACGGGCCCTAGAGCAGCGGCAGTTGTGGCCTCACCGAGTGACCCCGCGCCACTCCCCTTGCTGTGCTCGCCCCGGGCCTTTGGAATGTTTGTGCCCTGCCACTCGCAGGTGAAGACCTGCCACCTCTCTGTTGACATACTTTTTGTTTTAAAAAATGTACAGACACGTTTGAAAAAGAAATCTTATATGATAAATACACACCCTGTATTTGACCCAAAATAACCCAGTAACAAGTTTGGGTAACCCTTGGAAAAATTGCGCCCCACAAAGGGGCAGGAAAAATTTATTTGTGTGTCCGTTTAAAAACCTGTGTATTTTACTGAATATAAAAGCCAAACAGGCTTAATTAAACCCTTTTGGGTATGAATTATGCTACAGAAAATTTTTCTGTGGGGGGAAAAACAAAGTTTCTTTTACTGATACAACTGCAAACAACGCTTAATTAACCCCTGGATGTAAATTGCGCAAAAGAATTGACAAGCACAAATACTTTCTTTTAGCGTGTTACAATTGCTGTATTTTTTTCGCCCAAATACAAAAATAAATTTAATTAATTTTGCTTTTGAATTAAAGGGTACAGGAAAAATGTATATATTTTGGGGGTGAAAATGACGGTTTCTTGGGATCCCACGCTGAAAAAAAACGCTTAATTAACCCCTGGATGTAAATTGCGCCCAACAATTGAGCCACCACAAACTACAGCTTTTTTTTTGCGTGTTTCATGGCGTGTTTTTTTTACGCTACAGAAAAAGAGATAAAATTTAATTAACCTTCGCTTTTTAATTATCTAAGGAAAAAAAAGTATATTTTTTGGGGTTGAAAATGACGGTTTTTGGGGTCACCACAGCTAAAAACAACACTTAATTAACCCCTGGATGTAAATTGCGCCAAAAAAGTTAAAGAACCCACAAACTAGTAGCTTTGTAGCTGTGTTACAATGCGGTGTTTTTTACGCCAAAACACTAAGAATAAATTGTAATTTAACCTTTTTTTGTGAATTATGCTCCAGAAAAAAGTATATATTTTGGCGTTGAAAATGACGGTTTCTTGGAGTCACTACAGCTGAATAACAACGCTTAATTAACCCCTGGATGAAAAATTGCGCCAAAGAATTGAGCACCCAAAAAATGAAGTGGTATTTGTATTGTAAAAACGGTTTCTTTAAATGAATACAACAGGAACTGCTTAGATCCCCCTGGATATTCAATGTGCTGTGAGCAGATTAGGATTTAAATGTATATGCACTGCAGTGGACGCACACTGGATTTCAGATCCAATACCCAAAAAAATCAGAAATAGAACGTTAAGAGAAGCAGTCTCTGAGACAAGCTGAACACCCAACAAAAATCGCGTAATAAAAATCAGTTCTTCAGCAACAATCAGCCGCGGCAGCACCTTCCCTGATCAGTACAGTGAGAGCGGTATGAGCTCCCAGCGTCGCGCCCCTACTTACATAGTGCGATGACGTCACAGAATCCCACCGGTCTCTGATTGGCTTCATCCCTGCACATGTCATGCAGGCTATGCCCTCTTCCTCCCAGAGTGCTTTGCCCCATGTAGCGCCATGTGCTCGCAGCCATTTTATCAATCAAAAGCACACTTCGTTCACCCGAAGTCCCCCAAAGTTCGACTTCGTTCAGAACCGAAGTTTTCCTGAAATTCTAAACGAATTCCACTTCGTTAGAATCAATTCGCCCATCTCTAGTTATTACATTATTTATGCGTCTATTGTGGTAAAAAATGAAGCCCAAAAAACAATGTTTTTTTTCTCCCATTTTTCACGACCCAGTGCTTAAAAAAAACTGTGGAACACCTGTAGGTCCAAAATGCACAATACACCCGTAGATGAGAAATTGCACAATAAATTTCGAGGTGCCTTTTGTTTTTTTTTCAGAATTCCTTGTAAAAAGGAAACATTTTAATCTAAAATGTTCCGTTTTCACAGCCTAATGCTAAAATAATCGGTGAAACAACTGTGGGGTCAATTTATTCACTACACCCCTGGATATATTCTTTAACGAGTGCTGTGTCAAAAATGAAGTCTTTTTAGGGGTGTTTATTAAAGGAGTTGTCTCATTACGAGCTTTCAGCCTGTCAGTGTCCCTGGTAAGTTGAACTGAGGGGCGTGCTAGCTTGTCTGTCTGTTCTGCTCCCTCTCCCCCCTCCCATCAGCACACAGGCAGCTACTAACTTCTATACAGGGGGGGAGGGGGTTTGCTCTCAGAGTTCACCCTGTGTGTCTGCCTAGGTCTGTTGCAGGGGAGGGCTGATCTAGGAGGGTAGAGAGGGAATATGAAGCTGTGTGCTAATAGAGCAGAGGGGATGCATGTGTTCCTATATCCCCTGCTTAGCTTACAAGTCTCCACATCTCCAGCAACAACAAGGGAAGTGTTACTATACTCAGGATGTGTCCCTAATACAGGAGAACATAAAGTATTCACATGCCTGATTTTTATAGTATTAGTATAGTCACAGTTCCAAAGACATATCATGATTATAGTAACAGACAGGGTCACTGCTGTCACATCTATCTGTGTAGAGAGCAGGAGGAAGCAGGCACACACAGGGTTAATCCAGGCAGCTGGGACACAGACGCCAGAGTCCTCCCTCCCCCCTCCCTCTACTACAGAAGCATTCTGTGCGGGAGGGGCTCTCTGCTCTGACCTGTCTTCAAAGGTGATGAGTCCATTCAGACCTGACAGCCAGTAAGATAAGGATCAACAGGTCGGCACTATAGAGATTTGAGAAGCTGATAGTAAAAACTAACAGGGCTAGCTCAAAATCAGTAGGACATTTGTAATGAACATATATTGCAAAGCTGCTTGTTTTTTAAAGATCTTTTAATTAAAACCCAATCATTGTAGCGAGACAACCCCTTTAAGTTTAGCACCTTTAAGGTGTCCAGACACCTAAAATGGTGCCTAAAGAAAATCCTAATGAAAATTAGACCACAATCTCCAACATGGCATCTTGCTGTTATGAGGGTTGTGGTTGAGTCAAAAGCGCACTAGGGCCACGTAAAGGATATCTATAAAAATAGCGGAATTCAGGAAATCAATGACTTGCATTTTCTTCGTAACATCTAAAGTGTTCCAGTAAATAATGGATTAAAACTGAAAAGCTGAAAAAAAAATTGTATAATTTCAACTCCGCTTTGCTTTAATTTCTGTGAAACACCTCAAGGGTTACCAAACTGCCTAATGAATGTTAAATACTTCAAGGAGTGCAGTTTCTTAGAAGAAGTTATTTAAGGAGGAATTTAATATACACGCTTTTCAAAGTCACTCCATAACTGGAATGGTCCCTAACAAAATCTGTGTTGCAAATTTTCTTGAAAATGAGCCGCATAATATTTCAAAATTTTTTTAAAAAGGCATAAATTAAACATATGGTAGATGCTAGGTATAAACTATTTGGTGTGGCATAACTAGCTGCCTCACACACAGATATTTTTGAACTTTGAAAATGCAAAATGTTTCCACATTTTTAAGAAATTGCACCAACCAAAATGTATTACTAATTTAAAGGCATTATGTAAAAAAAAAATACTTATTTTAATTGTCTGCTGTTTTTATGTTAAACCTATTTTTTAAGAATTTCTGTTATTTTTTTTTTTTACATTTTTAAGTCTTCAATTTTTCACTTTGGCCAATAGGCCTAGTACTAGACTGACACTTTCTGTTCTGTAGAGAAATATTTTTTAGTAGTCTGCTCATGATCAGTACAAGCAGGATGACACTGAAAGGTGACACCAATGTGTATAGATAATACAGGATCCACTGTTCACAATAGGAAATAGTCACAACTCCACCTCTCCTCCTCCCTTCACACCGACTTCTTCCCAGGTTCATAGCATGCCTAGAAAACTCTCCTAGAGAAGTCAATGGGACTGATACAGTCCACAGGATCCTGTGTCCTTGAAGCTGCTGTAAAGCATATTTCTAAATGCTGCTAAAAGCAGTTCAGGCAAGAAAGCTGTCCTCACAACTATATGCAGACAACCGCATGGAGAAATGTACAATCCAAAAATAAAGACCATTTAGGAAGAAAAGAATATTTATCATTATCTTGTTTTAATTAGAAAAAAAAATTGTCAACAGATTCTCTTTAAAGCACAATGTGTCATAAGAAACCAATCTCTGAATCCCATGGATAGATAGGGTAGAGGCATCAGTATAGGGGCTGAAAAGAAAGCTGAGCCTAACTTTTTGATACTACTGTGTCAGTCACTGCACTCCTTGCCCTTTCAATAAAGAACCCAATATAAACTCAATAAGGTAGTGGTGGGTGGTGGCAGGTTTCTGTAGCCATGCTGACTGCTACAGGATCCATGGAGCCAACACCACCAACTAGGTGGTTTCACAGTTGCTCGATTTAAGTCTGGGGCATAAGAGGCCTGGGTAATACTTGGCCATGCTCTTTCAACTAACGTCGGTCACTTCTAGCTGTGTAACATGTCACATTGTCTTGCTGGAAGATCCCATTCATCCCATAGAAGACAATCAGCATGTGTATATGTATCTGATCTGCAAGGATGGATTCATACCTAAATCAATAAAGACCTTTCCACATGCATAAGTTGTCCAGAGAAAGTGACAAAATCATTCTCCAGACCATAATGGTGTAGCTGAAATAATAACATTAATTTCACCTCTACACAGGGCTGTATTAACAGCAGTATGGGCCCTTGGGCAGAACTCTGCAGTGGGACCCCCAATGAACATAATCACTCACAAGAACAAATACATACATTATTGAAAAGATAAATGTTTAACCTACAGCACTGCCATACAGGGACCATATAGGGATCAGACACCAGCTCATGTCACCACCATAAGATAGTGACTACAGCACTGATCCAACACAGAAGAATAACTGCTGACATCAAGGGACTCACAGGAGATGTCTTTTCTGATGAGTCACTCTCTTCTCTGATGAGTCATTCTTTTTCCCTTTTTTTCTCTATCCTGCCCAGAGCACCATGATGGCTTTTTATGGCTACAACTCATCCCTGCAGAATTTTACACAACCTCCCTACCAATTCCTACCTCTGGTATGAGTGCCCCCCATTAGTTAGGTAGGTAGTAATGTTGCCCATCATTAAGTAGGTATATAGAGCCTAGAAGTTAGGTATATAGGCCCACTGTAGGTCGATAGGTATAACTGCCCCTTTAGATATATATGCCCCCTTTAGGGAGATAGGTATACAGCCCCCTGTAGATATGTACGTATACAGATACCTGTAGGTATATATGTCCATTGTAGGTATACAGACCCCTGTAGTTATAAAACCCCCTATATATAGTCCCATATAGGAATATAGCTCCCTGTAGACGGGAATACAGCCCCCAGTTTACAGATATACAGCATCCTGTAGTTATACAGTGAGGAAAAAAGGATTTAGTCAGCTACCAATTGTGTAAGTTCTCCGACTTAAAAAGATGAGGGGCCTGTAATTGACATCATAGGTAAACCTCAACTTTGAGAGACAAAATGAGAAAACAAATCCAGAAAATCATATTGTCTGATTTGGAAAAATTTATTTGCAAATTATGGTAGAAAATAAGCATTTGGTCACCTACAAACAAGTAATATTTCTGACTCTCACAGACCTGTACCTTCTTCATTAAGAGGCTCCTCTGTCCTCCACTCATTACTAGTGATGAACGATTGTGTCAACTATCGTTATCGATTCGATAGTCGATATCGGCAATTATTATGACGATTTCCGATAGTCGATAACAGATTATCGCCGATGACCATTATAGTCTATGGGAGAGGAACAGCACCTTCATTCTTACACCCAAACAGTGGTGGAGAAGCTGGAATTAACATCCACAACATTAAACTGGATATGTGCTACATCTTAGGCATCACAATTAGGGTATAAAAGTCACAGAAAAAAACTGACAGACTATTCACTATCCCTGTCCTGTACCACAGCATGACCCTTAACCTGCATGACCCACAAATTAAAAAGTGCCAGAAGGCAGTATTGTTTGAACCACCATTTTAGTTGAACTGGACATTGACTATACATGTCCTGTACCGCAGCATGACCCTCAAACCTGCATGACCCACAGATTAAAAAGTGCCGGAAAAAGAAGTCTTTCCAACACCATTTTAGTTGAACTGGACATTGACTATACCTGTCATGTACCACAGCATGACCCTCAAACCTGCATGACCCACAGATTAAAAAGTGCCGGAAAAAGGAGTCTTTGAACCACCATTTTAGTTGAACTGGACATTGAATATACCTGTCCTGGGCCACAGCATGAGCCCCAAACCTGCATGACCCACAGATTAAAAAGTGCCGGAAAAAGAAGTCTTTCAACCACCATTTTAGATGAACTGGACATTGACCATCCCTGTCCTGGACCGCAGCATGACCCTTAAATCTGCATGACCCACAGATTAAAAAGTGCCAGAAGAAAGTAGTCTTTGAAGCAGTATTTTAGTGAAAAGGACATTGACTATCCATATCCTGTAACACAGCATGACCCAAAAACCCTTATGGACCATCAGCAGAAAATTTCGCAATAAGAAATAAACTATATTAAAAACAACTCATTTTCCAATACTGCTGCTGCTAGAGCTACTTGCCATTCTACTAGTGACATTGTTCCACCGTGACATTAGAATGTGAAGCAAACGAAACAGATGTCTCTAGTAGGGCAATGAGGCCTGTCTGAAAATCCTGCATTCTACTGTCAAGTGGGTTAAAGGAAATTGCTAATCAAGGCGGGAGAGGCTGTAAACATGGATCACGCAGGTTCAGCTGGCAGGGCCGGACTTACAGTGGGTGTGGTGAGAGCAAGGGCTGGCGTCCGTCATCTATTAATATGCAGGTTTAGCTAGCAGGGCCATAGTTACAGTGGGTGCGGTGAGAGCCAGCGCTGGTGTTCGTCATCTATTAACACGCAGGTTCAGCTAGCAGGGCCCGAGTTACAGTGGGTGCGGTGAGAGCCCAGGCTGACGTCCGTTATCCATTAACACGGCAAAAATTCCCTTATGACGCAGCAACGAAAACAGTCGTGCTGAAGCAGAGTGTGGAAGCGGAAGTGTGAGCTAAGACCTCCAGCCTTCCTCAGTACACAGTCAAGACCTGGGTAGCGCTTGAGAAATTTCTGTCTCTACGAGAGCGCTTGCCCTTCCGTATGAGTGCGGATCAATTGAGGTTCACTTGGAAATGCTGGTGGATGACCCTCCTGTTTCACCCAGGTGCCCCTTTTCTTGGCATTCTTTTTCTCGTTTTACTCAACGTGTTGGAGGAAATTGTCTCTTTTCTTGGGGTGGCGAATGTGCTCCATAGACCATGTCCTCTGAATAACCTACATCTGTTCAAGTCTTCCTGTACCTCCCTTGTACAATTCAGAGGAATATTTGTATCAGCTATTATGTACATGCAATTTTTTTTAGTAGTTTAATTCTAGAAAACACACGGGTTGTCTCACTACAGGGATTGCTAGCTATGTTAAAGATCTTGCAAAAACAAGTCATTTTGCAATATGTGTCCATTAACAGTGTCCCACTTATTCCTGTTTTTGACAGCACCATGCCCTATAAATTTCAAAACATCACCCTTGAGCCACTGTTGACAATTGTGAAGAACAAATGTCTGTTAGAAACCACATTTTTATAATAGGACCTGTAGTATAGCTGTATTTCACAGCAACATGACCCAAAAAATTATAAAAATGACTTCTCAGCCACTGTTAAAAATTGTGAGGGAGAAATGCCACTTAGAGGCCACATTTATGTTCCAAAGGACCTTGATTATAGCTGTATCTCACAGCACCATGACCCCAAAACCATTGACAGTGCGGAAAATTTTAAAGATTAAGTTAGTAAATGGAATACGTTTTTTTCATGAAACCTTGTACAATTGGAGTCTTTTACAGTCTTCTCACCGCAAAACCAGCAACATGACCTTTTGGGAGCTAAGAATAAAAATTGCAGTAAGAAATCATCATTTTAAAAAAAAAATTCAAGAGGACCATTTCTGTTTGAAGAGGAATGTGAAGTAGACCGGCAACTAATCGGTGACCTCGGCAATTGGGGGCCACAACATTATCAGAGATCCACGCCTCATTCATCTTGATGAAAGTCAAAAGATCAACATTATCTGTGGAAAGCCGGATGCGTTTGTCTGTAGTGACTCCTCCAGCTGTGCAGAAGTTCCGCTCAGATATGATGCTGGCTGCTGGGCAGGACAACACCTCTATGCCGTGGCAAGCGAGCTCGGGCCATTCATCCATTTTGGATACCCAGAAGTCGATTGGGTCCGGAACATATCCAAAAACATCGGTGTTGAGACGCAGATAGTCGTGCACCATGATCTTAAGCCGGTCTCTGTATGTTGTATGGGTGCCCTGCATTACATGCATTGGTGAGGTGGTAAATAAGGATTGCCAGAGGTCACCCATTAGGCTTCTGCCACAATGCCTGCTGCTGCGGCTACTTGGCACTCTACTGCTGTCATGTTGCTGACGTTGTTCCACCGTGACATTTGAAGAACGTGAAGCAGACGCAACAGATGTCTCCAATTGATCAATCAGCACGGTCTTCAATTCCTACATTTTACTCTCTATTTGGGTGGGTGGAAGGAAAGTGCTGAGTTTCGCTTTGTAAAGGGGATCAAGGAGGGTGGCCACCCAGTAACTGTTGTTCACTTTGATGGCCTTAATGCGAGGATCATGTTGGAGGAAATGGAGCATCCAAGCACTCATGTGAGAGATGGAGCCTTGATTTCCCAAGTAGTAATGGTGGAACCAATAAAAACTTTAAAGACTTTAATTATTTATTTTTAAAACACATCTCACTGACATTTATCCATTCCATATAGAGTGTCAGGCAATGTAACAATATATAGGATACTCAGTATTTAGTCGCGGCCATCCATGCCATTCAAACGCATCAGTCCATTGATCGCTCCCACTTCGAGGAGCAGGAGACGCCGACAACCAGAGCGGGCAAAGACACGCAGCAAGTGCGACGTTTCGGGGAGAGCTCCTCCCCTTCCTCAAGCATATGCGTCATAGAGTACCACCTCCTTAAAAAGGTAAGTAGAAGACAGGTAAGACAAGCTTTAACCATTTCACAACATACAAAATATAAAACCATTTCAAAAACATCCTAAGGTTAAAATCCATAAATCTATAGAGAAACCCCCTGGACGTCCTATCGTTTCAGGGATAGATTCTCTTTTGGAACCATTGTCAACTTACATTGACATGCATCTCCAGCCATATATTAAAAAAGAGCCATCTATACTACAAGATACGGGCCAGTTTCTTAGGGCCATTAAAGATATTGACTGTACTAGAGCCACCTGGCTCTGTACACTTGACATCAAGTCCCTTTTCACCAACATCCCTGCGGAGGAGGGTAGGATTGCAGTAAGGGAAACACGTTGCCAAGATTCCAATCTGACTAATGAAAAAATTGCATTTTTGATGCAACTCTTGGACTTGGTCCTTGCTGAAAATTATTATCGGTTTGGGGAGCAGCTGTACTTGCAGCTACAGGGGACCTCGATGGGGTCCCCTGTGGTGCCAAGTTACGCTAATCTCTACATGATGTTCTTTGAAAAACAGTTTGTACATTCGTACATGTATCTGAATTTTCTAGTGATATATTGACGTGGTTCCGTTATGTTGATGACGTCTTCATGTTGTGGTCTGGGTCAGAGTCTCGGTTGGGAGAATTTATGGACTATCTCAACCAGATACACCCATTGATCCAATTTTCTATAACAAAGGACACAAATAGTATTTCATATTTAGATGTCCTTGTACGTAGAGTAAATAACACACTATGCACGTCTCTATATTCTAAAGAAACCGATCGCAATAATATCCTTCACCGTAGAAGTCAACATGCCCCCCAGGTATTTAAGGGGATAGCTCGATCACAATTTATAAGAGCAAGAAGAATCTGCTCTGATGACAAAGATTATCTTGTGGCTATGAATGGGCTAATTGATAAATTTTATTCTACAGGGTATGATAGAGAGGAACTACAGAAAGTAGGCTTGGAAGTTTTTTCTATCCCTAGGGCAACATTGTTTGAAAAAAAAGAAAAAAAGTCCAGATAAAAGGCTGAAATTCATATCAGTATATGATCGCCACGCAGGTTGGTTAAACAAACTACCCTTTAAATTTTGGGAAAATATTGAGGAATGATGAAAAATATGGCCACCTGTTTAGGGACCCCCCTAGATTAATATATCGGAAAGGGAGAACTTTGGGACAACAATTGATGTCGTCTGACATAAAAAAAAACACAAGCGTCAAGGAAACAGACTTTGTTTAAAAGCACACGGTCAGGCACTTTTGCCTGTTTACATTTGCCAAAATTGTCCCAAAATATAATAAAGGGGGAATAGTATCCAACACCAGTTGAAAGGATACCATATGAAAATCAAAGGGTTCCATACCTGTGATAGTGAGGGCGTTATATACATGCTAAAATGCCCTTGCGAGTTTGTCTATGTTGGACAAACCGCAAGATCAGTGAAAGTCGGATTAATGAACATAAAGCTGCGATTAATCAAAAAAGAAACGGGAACTGCCGGAAAACAGAAACAAAATCAAATGGGAAACCTCCCGTAGCGAGGCATTTTTCGAGGCTCGACACGACGTGTGTGAACTACGTTGGTGTGTGTTGGGAAAAATATGGGGTTTATAATAAACTTCTTATCACCGATCGTTTATTAAAAAGAGAGGCTTAATGGATAGCCACATTAGAAACACTTGGGCCCCGAAAGGTCCCTTTAATGAAATTTTTAACCTTAGGATGTTTTTGTAATGGGTTTTTTATTTTTATGTTTGAAAGGGTTAAAGCTTGTCTTACCTGTCTTCTACTTACCTTTTTAAGGAGGTGTTACTCTATGACGCATATGCTTGAGGAAGGGGAGGAGCTCTCCCCGAAACGTCGCACTTGCTGCGCGTCTTTGCCCGCTCTGGTTGTCGGCGTCTCCTACTCCTCGAAGTGGGAGCGATCAATGGACTGATGCGTTCGAACGGCATGGATGGCCGCGACTAAATACTCAGTATCCTATATATTGTTACATTGCCTGACACTCTATATGGAATGGATAAATGTCAGTGAGATGTGTTTTAAAAATAAATAATTAAAGTCTTTAAAGTTTTTATTGGTTCCACCATTACTACTTGCAAGCGTTGTTAGCAGGCTTGGAGAACCTGCCTTTGTGAACCATACGGGACTCAGTATATAATTTGCCTGTGATCGGGGACCAGTTTTTGTCTATACGAGCCTTGATTTCCCAAGCCTCTGGGTCGAGGGGCACTAGCAAACTGATCTTCCTCATCTTCCTCCTCTGCCTCAAATCCGTGCCAACCTCTTTCCAAGGCAGGGACATCGGTAACGTCGGTGTCCAGGAATACCTCATCCTCCTCCTCCTCCACGTCCTCCGCCTCAGCTTCAAAACAGCCCTGACCAGCCTCAGATGCTGTACCCTGAGAGTTGAGGCACCGCCTTGCACTAGCCCTGGACCCCAAACCACTGCCTAATGAAGACCGATAAAGTTGTGAAACCGTCGGGCCTTCTGGATTCGACGGAGAGAAAGGCTCTGTGTCCGTCTCCTCTTCCGTCGCTGGTGAGACCTGCTGTTTCAGATTTCCAACGATCATTCCGGAACTAAGATCACCACAATGCTCATGCTGACAAGGGCATTGTCCGCACTGATCATTTTGGTGGCTTCTTCAAAACTGACAAGCATGGTGAAGAGCTCTTGGTGGCTCTCGGTGGCTCAACACCCCATGCATCGGTGGTCAGATGGACTTTGCCGGACACAGATACAGATAACGCACTTGAAATTTTAGATGACACGTGGCTGGCCAGGGCAGGGACGGCTTTTTTGGAAAAGAAATGCCTGCTCGGCAGGCTAGGGCCATGACGGGGTGGAACCCATCTGTGTCCACCAGACGGAAAGGCAACATTTCCAAGGCCAAAATCCTGACAATGCCGACATTCAGGCTTTTGGCTTTGGGATGGTTTGGGTTAAAGTGTTTTTCTGCTCCGAAATCTGGTAGACAGAAGGCTGGCTGCTAGACTGGCCGCTGTACAGCATGCGGGTCAAACTGGTGGAAGGAGAAGGGGTAGGATGGGTCTCTGGTGGTGCTGGTGGTACTCGGGCGATGGTGGAGGCTGAAGCGGAGGCTGATCCTTGCTCATGACTCTGAGAGACAAGGGCAGCTGAGGAATGCTTGGTGGTGGCGGAGGAGGAGGAGGAGAGGAGACAGAGGGTGTGACAGTGGTTGGAAGCCCGGCATCGGTGTGGCCTTTTTTGGCCAAGTGTTCCCTCCATTTCATCTCATGCATTCGCTGCATGTGACTAGTCATGTTGGTGGTGGTTAAACACCTAAGATTTTTAACTCTACTAATGCGTTTACGGCAAAGGCGGCATGTGACATCACTGGGTGAATCAGAGGCTTGCTCGAAAAAGGCCCAGGCTTGAGAGGTCCTGGACCTTTTCGACGGCGATAAGTGAGGAGCAGTGTTTCCGCTGATCGTGGCTGGCAGAATAATATCAGCGGACTTGTGCGACCAACTTCTCCCTTTTTGAGGCGGGACCCTACCCCATCGTCTTCCTTCTCGTCCAGTGAAGAAGCGCTCCCAAGCAAATTCTGCTGAAAAGACCACGTTGGATCCGCAATGTCGTCATCATCATCATCAACACAGGTGACTTCCTCGTCCTGACATTCTGCATCCAGGAGCTGCGGGCTACAATCAACAGGCACTGCAAGGCGTTGCCGACCGCCGGGGATTTTTGCCAATTGACCGGCTTCCTTCTCCTCCTCTGATGACATTAGCGATTGGGCGTCAAAGCAGACCAAATCATCCTCTTGATCTTTTGAAATGCCTTCTGACCCCAACCGTATTTTGTTATCACAGAGGTCTTCAGAAAATGGATTATCCACAGGGGTGGGTACACGACTTGACATTTGAGCTGCCTTCGCTTCATGTTGGACGGATACTGACGATGCTGATTACGACATTTGTGGCCGTGACTGTGAGGACGAGGAGATAAGACTGCTGGATGCAGGTTACATTAACCACTGAAAAACAGATTGGCGACGCTGTTCGTTACTGAAATTCACAGGGCCCTGACCCAGCGATGACAGGCCTGACGGTCCTGCAACCGACGATCCGCTGGCTTGCGTGTTGTTGCCAGCACTGGAAGGAGCACCTTATTTCATGCCTCTACCTCCATGTCCTACACCCCTCTTTGCTCGCTTACCACCTGCATTTCGCTCCATGTTCAGAAAGATAAAAATTTGAGAAGGTATGGAAGAGTTTTGGAAAGTCTCTTATTGAAAAATGGCAAATCACAGCTATTCTTAAATCCCTCTAATTTCCAACAGCCAACTAGGATTAGAAACAGAATTGTTTCTTGCGAATACCTGTGAAATGCGGTCTGGTGGAAGAACCGTGAGACAAAATCGAAAGTGTTCTTCCTTCAGTCCCAGGGATTTACAACTGCCCAGAAGGACTAGGAATTGATAGTTTTCAATAAATTATCATACAAGTGCGCTATCTGCGCCAAACTGAGATTCACCGAGCGCAATAAAACTATTCAAAACTTACATGGATGAGAAATTGCGTTTTTTGCAGCAATGACAAATGAGAAAAGTTACTAGAAAATTTTTATATCAAAATTGTCGTACTGTATCCAAATTTAAGTACAAGGTGGCTATTTGAACAAAACTGGGGCGCACCAAAGTGCAATACAGCTATTTAAAAGTTATACGGATAAGAATAGGTGGTTTTGCTCCAATTAAATACACAAACAGTTACTAGAAAAATTTTTGTATTCCAGATTTAAGATACAAGTGGCTCTTTGAAACAAAACTGTGGGCGCAACAAAGTCCAATACAGCTATTTAAAAGTTATACGGATAAGAAAAGGTGGTTTTGCACCAATTAAATACACCAACAGTTACAAGAAAATTTCTGTATCCAAATTTAAGAACAAGGTGGCTCTTTGAAAAAAACTGGGACGCACACAATAAAAGGTTCAATTTCACCTCAGGTATATGGCCCATGTAGGTAGGTATCTGGCCAAGTGTTGCATATAGCCAGCTCCATCCCTAGTGCTCGGTGCACGGACCACTGCTGAAGCTTTACAGCAGTATTTGTAATAGCAAGAGAAAAGCAGAAAACGGTCCAGCACGATCCAATATCACTTAAAACTTCCAAGGTTTATTGAAAAATATCAGCATAAAAACAGCAAAGTATGCACTTACGTCAGTGACAAGCATGGGTAGCGGTGGTATCCCGAATATGTGGAGGTAGTACAATGCTGACGAGTTTCGGCTTAAGATGTCCCTTAGTCATAGCAGTTAATGGAAACATCTAAAACATCCAATAATATAAAACTCAAATAATTGAATATTTAAATTACCTTGACATCACGTAGGTGGAAGTGCACTCAGCTGCAGCGGTTAAAACAGCAACCTGAATTTCCAAAGATCCCGTTTCCGTACCGAGAATACGCACCATCGGCATGCTCAATGACAGCAATGAAGCGCTGCCTGGTAAGGTAAAAGCGCCGCGCATGTGCATCAACATCTAGGTGATCAGACGCGGATGGAGGTGATATACACAAAACACAGACAAAGTGTTAAGCAAATATGTAGACAAACACAGGTAAACCCAAACCATGTAAATCAGGTTAGGAGTGTTTTTTTGCAGCTGTATTGTTAGTAATAGCAAAATTATTCTCTTATAAGACTAAGACCTTGTGGAATAGGTTTTGTGTTTAAAACGATAATCAGTGGCGCTTTCTCTATGCGCAATGTCGCACAACATCACCGTCCTCTTAAAGGTCTGCATACCATTTTCTAATTGCTCTTATTTTAAAGCGTGCTACACTCTGAATAAATTTTTTATGAAATGAAATTAGTCCTTGTAATACCAGATTGTTTTCTCTCCGATAGATTTGTAACTTCCCATTTAGTGTTCTAAAAATCAAGATCTTAAGCTTTCTTTTTGGTAACTGCCCAATGTACTGAAGAGATTACATTCATGCACCAAGCCAAGTATACAACATTATTTGGTATTTACAATTAAAAATTGTTTAATATGGTACTTTTGAGAACTGACTTATTTCAAACTCCTAACCATGGACTGGCAAAGGAACACGTACGGCCTTTACCTTTCCTCAGTCCACACTGAAGAATCCCCTTACAATATGAGCCATGTTGTAATTTCAATTATGAGAAACAAATGTATTTGAAAGTAAGTAAACAACCAAGTATAGGGTGTAGTGCTCGTTTGAAACAAAACTGGGTGCAACAAAGTCCAATACACTAATTAAAAGTTAATAACGTGATTAACAAAAAGTGGTTTTGCACCAATTAAAGTACACCAACATTTTAACAATAAAATTCTGTATCCAAATTTAAGTACAAGTGGTGGCTCTTTGAAAAAAACTGGGTACGCACAAAATAAAAGGTACAATATCCCCCTCATTATATGGCCCATGTAGGTAGGTATATGGCCCCTTAGAGAATGTATAATGGCACCAGTAGATAGTATATGGGCCCCCCTCCCCAAGGGATTTTTAGAGAGGGCGAATCGATTCTAACGAAGTGAATTCGTTTAGAATTTCCGGAAAACATCGGTTTCTGAAACGCAAGTCGAAGTTTGGGTACTTCGGGTGAACGTAGTTTGTAGCTTTTTGAATATAAAAAGGCGCGTAGCACCATGGCTGCGAACATGTGCAAAGCACACCACTCTGGGAGGAAGAATGTTCATAGCCTGCATGAACATGTGCAGGGATGAAGCCAAACAGAGTACCGGCTGTTCTGTGACGTCACCTGCACTATATAAGTCCGGGGCGCGAGACGCGGAGCACATATAGCTCTCACGTGTACTATCAGGGCATGGCTGGGCCCCGCGGCTGATTGGTTACAGAAGAACAGATATTTTATACATGCGAATTTTTGTGGTGTCTCAGCTTATGTCTCATGACATCATCATCTGTAAGTTCTAATTACTGATTTTTTGGTGTATTGGATCTGAATCCAGAGCATATACAAGTTAATGCTATCTGCTCACAGCACACTGAATTATCCAATGGGCATCTAACCAGTTTTCCTGTTTGTATTCAATTAAAGAAACAGCGTTCTTTATAATACAAATACCACTTCATTTTTGGCTGCTCAATTCTTTTGCCGAATTAAACAACCAGGGGTTAATTTAAGCGATGTTTCTGCTGCTGTTGTGACACCAAGAAACCGTCTTTTTTCACCCCCAAAAAATACAATTTATCCTGTAGCAATAATTCACAAACGAAGGTTTAATTACACTATTTCTCGTTTTGTGTAGCGTAGAAAACACGCAATTGAGTAACACGCTAGATTTCCTGCTGCTCAATACTTTTTATCAATTTACCATCCAGTGTTAATTAATGCGTTGATTCTGCAGCTGTAGTGACTCCAAGAAACCTTCTTTTTCACCGCCAAAAAATACACATAATCCTGTAGCATAATTTCACAAGCGAAGGATAATTACAATTTATTCTCTAAGTTTGAGTAGCGTAGACAAACACACAATTGTAAACAGCTACAAAGCTAGTAGATTCCGGCTGCACAATTCTTTTGCGCAATTCACATCCATGGGTTACATTAAGCATTGTTTTTTCTTTAGGTGTGTTGACAAAAAATAGACCGTCTTTTTTCACCGCCAAAAAAACATTTTCTCCTTAGCATAATCACAAGCGAAAGTTAATTACATTTTTTTTCTCTGTTGTGTAGCGTAGAAAACACAGCAATTAACACGCTATCAAAGCTTAGTAGTTTTCCGGCTGGCTCAATTCTTTCTTTTATCCAATTTGCATCCAGGGTGTTAAATTAACGTTGTTCTGCTGCTGCTGTTGTGACTCCAAGAAGACCGTGCTTTTCACCAGCCAAAAATAACCAATTTCCTGTAGCATAATACACAAACGAAGGTTAATTACAATTATTTCACTTGTAATGTAAAGTAGAAAACACGCAATTGAACACGCATACAAAGCTAGTAGTTTCCGTCTGCTCAAATCATATGTCTGCAAAATTAAATCCATGGGTTTAATTTAAGCGTTGTCTGCTGCTGTTGTGACTCCAAGAAACCGTCTTTTTCACCGTCTAGGCAAAAATACAATTTTCCCTGTAGCATAATTCACAAACAAGGTTAATTACAATTTTTTCTCTTGTTGTGTACGTAGAAAACACTCAAATTGGATAACACGCTACAAAGCTAGTAGTATGTGCCGGCTGCTCAATTCTTTTTGTGCAATTTTACATCCAGGGTTTAATAATTAATCGTAGGTTCAAGCTGCTGTTGTGGACCCGAAGAAAACCGTCTTTTCACCGCCGAAAAAATACAATTTTCCTGTAGCATAATTCACAAACAAAGGTATTAATTACAATTTTTTTCACTTGTTGTGTAGCGAGAAAACACGCAAATGTAACACGCTACAAAATCTAGTAAGTTTACCGGCTGCTCAATTTCTTTTGCACAATTATACATCCAGGGGTTAATAATCGTAGTTCTGCTGCTCGTTGGAGACTACAAGAAACCGTCTTTTTCACCGCCAAAAAATACAATTTTCCTGTAGCATAATTCATCAACAAAGGTTAATTACATTTTTTTCTCTTGTAGTGTTAGCGTAGAAAAACACGCAAATGAAAACCACGGCTACAAAGCAATATTTTTCCTGCTGCTCAATCTTTTGCGAAAATTACATCCATGGGTAATAAGCATTGTTCTGTCTGTTGTTGTGACTTCCATAATAAACCTCTTTTTCACTGCCAAAAAATAAAATTTCCATAGCAGAAAATCACAAACGAAGTTTAATATACAAATTATTCTCTGTTTGTGTAGCGTAGAAAACACGCAATTGAAACACGCTACAAAGCTAGTAGTTTTCCTTTCTGCAACAATTTTTTTTGCGCAATTTACATCCAGGTGTTAATTAAGCGTTGAACTAAACTGGCTAGCTGTTGTGACTCCAAGAAACCGTCTTATTCACCGCCAAAGAAATACAAATTTTCCTTGTACAAAATTCCAGTGGTTAATTAATCATTGTATTCTGCTGTGTAATCAGTAAACGAAACGTTGTTTTTTCACGCGGCCACAAAAGAAAATTCTAGTAGTCATAATTCATATCCGACAGGTTAATTAAGCCCATTTTGTGCTTTTGATTCAGTAAAATACACAGAGTTTTTAAACTTCACATACAAGTCAATTTTATCCTACCCATTTGTTGAGCGCAATTTATATCCAATTGGTTACCCAAGCTCTCTTAGGGGGTTCATATTGCGTCAAATACATGGGTGTGTATTTATCATTACTGATATCTTCATCAACAGTGTCCTGTACATTTAGAACAAACAGTATGACTGACAGAGAGGGTGGGCAGCTCGTTACACCCGCGAGTATCAGAGGCACAAACATCCTGTAGCAAGTTCGCAGCACAGCAAGGGGACGTCGCAGGCAGGTCACACTCGTTGAGGCCACAACTGCCTCTGTCACTAGCGCAGTACTGAATAGCAACCCAATGGTTCTTATTGGTTGACTACGTCATCCACTTCCTCCCAGATGACATCTAACCAACCCCAAGCCAAGAGTCGGTGGGAACGACAGACACAACCCGTGATAGTTGGCATGGCCGGGAGCGGGTCAGCGCCCTCACCTGACCTCAAACCGGCCTCTGTCCCATCTGGTTCCCTCATCCAGATAACTACATGAGTTCGGTCTCAGTGCCACAAAATACGAGGAGAACAATTTGAGGAGGGGGGGGCCAAGTCAGCATCAACTTGCCAGCGAAGAAATGGGGCCAATATCCCTGCTTCTTGCAGTAGTGTGGCAAAGTATGATTTGAGAGTGGCATGGGAGGGTCATGTTTGTGAGGGTCAGCCTCTGCATACCAAGACCTTTATGAGGACAGCATTGACAGATTGAAACACAAATAGAGATGAGTAGCCGACCGCACTTGGGATCCCGTGTGAGGCAAGGGCTTCATCATCGTCAGGAGAAGAGGGGTCAGCTTGCGCGCAGCACGGCGCAGCCAGCTCAGTGGGTCTTGGACGCCGTGAGTCAGCAGGATAGCAGCATGGTTAGGTCGGGAGCGCAACGGCCACAGGAAATAAAACCCGCCTTCGCAGGTCCAACAAAGTAGCGGCACAGGGGCTCAGCTAGCAGTCGGCGGCAGTATTCAAACAGTGCGTGAGCGTTGGCGTAAAATCCGAATACTCGGTGCGGTGTGGGCAGTTCCTGCAAGACACCGGAGGAGCCGAATATGTGTATAGGTAGAATCAGTAAGCAGAAAGTGAAGAGTGGCCAGGGAGCTCACGCTGGCTCCACGGCCCTTCGTCACACATGCGCGTCACCATCCGGAGGCCTGGGAGAAACGTAGCTCAGATGTGAGGTGGTCCAATACTGCCCGCCGCAGCAACAGCATCATCAAGCAGCGCCCAGTGGGCACGCATGTCCGAATGCAGCCAGTCAAAGCTCCACCACCCTGCAGAAGGGAGCTGTTTCTCTATTCATCATCTCCCGGTCCAGATGACACCTGCGTCCTCGCTACTCAAGGCACCAGCAGTCGTTCAGCGAGCGATTGCAAAAGAGACAACAGTATGCTCCAAGCCATCCTAAGGTGCAGCATCAGCTGACCGAGCACCTGTCCAATAGTTTGGTAACTCTCAGTCCCTCCCTTTCCAAATGGTGGACCTGCACCGTTCAGCAGAAGCTAATGGCTTTTGCCGAGCCGAGATGGAGATTCCAATCCTTAATTTCCTTTTCCAAAAAGGCCAGAACCGCACTTCATAATATTTATAATAGAAGGTGTGGCCAGTCCTTGAGCTTTCGAGTTTGTTCCAAGTTGCAAACCGCAGCGCTGGACGTCTGAGCAGTAACTGACGACAAGGCATTACATGTCCTTTACTTCCCCACAGGGTAATGGTTCATATCAGGCCCAGTGCACACCAACAACATTTGGACAGTGATACGTCCGCTTTCTCTCTCCACGTTGTCTCAAACTGCAGCTCCAAGCGCCAATGTCCTCAGCTCCTCTCACCACCTACCACCATCGTCAGCCTCCACAAGTACATGTGCTCCCATCGAATACCACATGTATAGGCACAGCGGTGTCATACGCAGCTCATACCTTGCTGCCCTCGGCGAACGAGGTCACACAGGTGAGGAACTGCTCCGCGTACATGCAGCGAAGAAATAATCGATGTGTGTCTTTCTTTCTCTTTCCTCTCCCACAACTGCAAATTGTAACCATGGTGACTGGACAATGGGAGGGAACATGGTGTCCGGCTGCACCGAGGAGGATTGGTCCATGCCCCTGCAAGGCGCACTGTGAGTTCAATCAGGTTTGTGAAAATGTTTCCCTGAAAGTCTTCCAACCGATCTTCAGCAGATTCTGACAAGTGGCCAGAAACTGTGCAATCACTTTATTCCATTCGTAGAAAGCCAGGAACACCTCTCGAGTTTTGCAGCGTCAGAAACGACCCCCTCCCAACACATAGTCAAAACTCTGATATGCGATGTTTCCACCCTTTGGAATTCAGCCTGGCCAGTGTTGGACCGACTGTATGAACAGAGAAAGGCCATAACGATTTTCTGATGACCAGGCATACAGAAGTACTCCCTGTGTAACTTTTATGTCAGCCATGGCAGCTCATGCCATGAACACCTGCCTTTGTTGAGGCGATTGAGGAGGCGACGTTATTTGTCCTCGCCAGGACTACGGGATGAATAACGTCATTCCACTGCTTCATGACCTGGAACCAGATGCTGAAAAATCTGTCTGGGCAGGGGACTGGAGACGTGGCGACTTAACAAGCTGAGGCCATCAGTTGAGTTCCGGTGGGGACTCTGAAAGGAGGAGGATGAAGAGACGATATTGGAGCAGAAGCATGTGTCAGGTGAAATTGAGTGGATTTTTCTACCCAGAGTTACAAGAGAGTAGGAGCAGGAGCAGCGTGGAGGAGGTGATGGAGATGAGGAAGATGAGGCAGATGACCCCCAAGCACCGTGTCAGTATAAAGAGGAAATGGAGGCGTGATCCCCTCTGAGTCACTTGTGCAGATGCCCGCATCATGCTATATTTGCCTTGCTAGTGACAGCCCGAATAGGTCAGCAACCCGGCAGAGGGATGAGATTTCTGGCTGCTCCACCTATTAGTGACCCTCGCAACTGTCCCAAAATGGGACTTTATACCCAGCTAAATGTGAGGGAGGCCAAACTCAAATACTATAAGGAAATCCTCCCGTAATCATATGGCCGCTGCCTATGTGCGGCATCGTCCCACCTCTGACAGGTCTGACCGGGGATTCCTCACGCGACACTGTACTACAGCCTGCGTGCTGCTGGGGAAGGTGGGGGGGTAGATGCAGTACCGATGCTCCAATCAGCATAACCTAAGTCGTGTAGTCACCTGATGAGCAGCTTCCTTCACCCGCCTCATGAGGAGGTGTAGTCACCCTGGAGCAGTCCTGAACCAAACAGGTGGGTGGCCTAACTGGGACAGCACTCTGAGCCGACACCCAGTAAAGATCCGCTGGACTACTGGGCATCCAAAATATATATGTGAGCCGCAACTTCCGAGTAGTCAGTGTAGAAGCTGTCCTGCCCGTGGCCAGTAGTGTGGCATCAGAGCGGGTTGGTTCATCGGCGGGTGGCCATCGTTAGCCAAGGAGAACCCCGCTTTCCCATTGGAAATGTTGAATGACTTAACCTTTGTCAAGATGAATCAGGCGTGATCGCCAGGATTTCACACACATCCATTGCATTAGTAGCACAGACTACATCAGCCATGACGCCTCACACCAAACTGTGGAGAAATTAGATCTGGGTTTCAAACTACCTGCCTCAGGCCACTATTCTGATGCCGCCGACCCCCGCCTGAAGCCAAACATCTGCTGACAGTTATTCTTCTCCAATCTGCCAACACCATCTATACTACAGGGACTGGTATTGTCCACCCCAACTCCACACTGTGTCTTGAGCCACTGTCTGACCTCATGCTGCAGCCTGTGGCAGCAGCCTGTTTGACCTACCACACTTGTTCATTGTCCCACTCTGTGGCCTACTCCTGTTTTTGCCACCTCCGAATGTCAATTAAGCCAACTGAGTCGACCTCATGCTGCTGCAGCCGTGACCTACACCTGTGTCCATTGTCACACTCTTGGCCTACTCCGTTTTTTGAAACCTCCAAATGTTCATTGTAGCCACTGTCTGACCTCATGCGCAGCTGGTGCTGCTGCCGTTACAAACACAGTGTGACATTGTGCCACTGTCTGAACCTCATGCTGCTGTTGTGGCTGCTGCCGTGACCTACACACTGTGTCAATGTGCACTTCCTGACCTCATGCTGCTGCTGCCGCGTGACCTACACACTGGGTCAATGTGCCACTGTCTGACCTCAAGTCTGCTGCTGCCTGGTGACCTACAACACCTGTGTCATTGTCCACTGTCTGTACCTCAAGCTGCTCCATTGGGCAGCTGCCGTGACCTACACCTGTGGTCCATAGTCCCCACTCTGTGGGCCTACTCCTGTTTTTTTGCCACCTCCAGAAGGTGATTGTGGTGCAAGGTCCTACCTCATTGTGCCCTGTGGCAGCTCGCCGTGACCTACACAACTGAGTGTATTGTCCCACTCTGTGGCCTACTTCCTGTATTTTGCCACCTCCAGAATGTTGATTTATTGCCACTGTCTGACCTCATGCTGCTCGCCTGTGGGCTTCTGCCGTGACCTACACACTGTTTCATTGTCCCACACTGAGGCCTACTCCTGTTTTATGCCACCTCCAGAATTTGAGTAGTGCCACAGTCTGACCTCAAGTTGCTCTGTGGCTGCTGCCTGACCCCTACACACTTGTTGTCATTGCCCACTCGGTGGCCTACTCCAGATTTTGCCACCACGAGAATGTCATTGTGCCACTGCCGAACCTCAATGCTGCTGCCGTGACCTACACACTGTGGTCATTGTGCCACTTGCCTAACCCATGCTGCTGCTGCCGTGACCTACACACTGTGTCATTGTGCCACTGTCTGGACCTCATGCTGCTGCTTAGCCGGTGACCTACACACCAATAGTGTCATTGTCCCACTCAGTGGCCTACTCCTGTTGGTGCCACCCTCCAGAATGTGATTTGTGCCACTGTCTGACCAGATGTTTCTCCTCTGTGGGTCTGCTGCCAGTGACCCCACACTGTGTCATCGTCCCACACTGTGGCCTACTCTGCTTTTGCCACCTCGCGAATGTCATTGTCCACTGCCGTAACCTCATGCTGCTAGGCCGTGACCTACACACAGTAGTCATTGGTGCAATGCCCCCCCTCCCCTAACCTCATGCTTCTGCTCGCCGTGTACCTACACACTGTTGTCATTTGCCACTGGTCTGACCTCATTCTGCTGCTGCCGTGACCTACACACTGTGTCAAATGTGCCACTGACTGGACCTCATGCAGCTGCTGTGGCTGCTGCCGGTGAACCTACACACTGTGTCATTGTGCCACTGTCATGACCTCATCTGCTGCTGAGGCTGCTTGTCTGTGACCATACACACTGTGTCATTGTGCCACTGTCTGACCTCATGCTGCTGCTATGGCTGGCTGCCGTGTGCGCAGACACAGTTTTTCATTGTCCACCTCTGAGGCCTACTCCTGTTTTTGCCACCTCCGAGAATGTCATTGTGCCACTGTCCTGTACCTCATGCTTGCTGCTGTGACCTACACACTTTGTCATGTGCTACAGTCCCTTCCCCTCATGCAGCTGCAGTGACTACACACTGTAGTCATTGTGCCCTGCCTCTGACCTCATGCTGCTGCTGCCGTGACCTACACTCTGTGTCATGTGCCACTGTCTGTTGACCTCAAGTTGGTTCCTGTAGCAGCTGCCGAGACCTACACACAGTGTCATGTCCATTCTCAGTGCCTACTCCTCCTGTTTTTGCACCGCCAGAATGGTCATTGTGCCACTGTCTGACCTCATGCTGGCTGCTGTGGCGCTGCCATGACCTACACACTCTGTCATTGTGCCACTTTCTGACGCTAATGCTGTTGCTGTGGCTGCTGCCGTGGACCTAGACACTGTGTCCATAGTTCCACTCTGTGGCCTACTCCTGTTTTTTGCCACCACCAGAATGTCATTGTGCCACTGCCTGACCTCATGCAGCTGCCATGGAACTACACACGGTGTCATTGTGCCACTGTGCCCTGCCTCGATGCAGCTGGCCTGTCCTTAGAGACCTACACACTGTGTCCTTGATGCCACTTGACTGTGAACCTCCTGCACGCTGCTGTCTGTAGGGCTGCTACGCCGTGACTACAAAACTGATGTTATTGTGCCACTGTCTGACCTTATGCTGTTCCTAGTGGCCTGGCTTGCCCGAGACCAACACACTGTGTCAAAGTCCACGCTGTGGCCTTCTCCTCCTGTTTTTGAGTCCACCTCCAAAAATGTCATTGTGCCACTGTACTGACCTCAAGCTGCTGCAGCGGCAGCTGCCGTGACCTACACACTTGTGTCAATGTGCCACTGTGTCTGACCTCATGCTGTCTCCTCGTGGCTGCTCCGTGACCCTAACCCTGGTGTCATTGTTCCACTGTCCTGACCTCAAGCTGCTGCTGCCGTGACCTACACACTGTGTCAGTGTCCCACTCTGTGGGCCTACTCCTCCAGTTTTTGCCACCTCCGAAATGGGATTTGAGCAACTGTCTGACCTCATGCTGCGCTGCCTGTGACCTACACCCTGTGTCATGAGTCCCACGCTGTGGCCTACTCAAGTTTTTTTTTTTGGCCACCTCCAGAATGTTATAGTGCCATGTCTGACCCTCATGTTGTCTCTGTGGGCAGCTGCGCCTTGACCTACACCTGTGGAATTGTGCCACTGCTGACCTCCAGCTGCTGCAGCCGTGACTACAGCACTGTGTCATTTGTTCCCACTGCTGTGGCCTACCCTGTTTTTTTTGCCACCTCCCAGAAAGTGATAGTGCCACTGTCGCTGACTCTCATGTTCACCTGTGGGCAGCTGCCGTGACCTACACACTGTGTCAATGTCCCAGCTCTGAGGCCTACTCCTGCTTATGCCACCTCCGAGAATGTCATGTATTCCACTAGCCGGACCTCATGCGCTGGCCTGTGACCTACACATCTAGATCCATTGTGCCACTGCCTAACCTCATGCTGCTAAGCTCAGCCGTGACCTACACACTTTCGTGTCATGATGCCACTGTCCTGACCTCAATGCTGCATGCTGCCGTGACCTACACACTGTAGTCATTGTGCCACTGTCTGAACCTCATGCCTTGCTGCTGTGGCTGCTGCCTGTGACCTAACACACTAGTCTCATTGTCCACTGTCTGACCTCATGCTGCTGCTGTGGCTAGCTGCTTGTTGACCTACACACTGTGTCATGTGTCCACTGTCTGACGCTCATCTGGCTGCTATGGCAGCTGCCGTGACCTAGACACTGTTTCATCATTGTCCCACTCGTGGCCTACACTGTTTTTGTTTTGCCACCTCCAGAAGTCAATGATCCACAGCCTTACCTCATGCTGCCGCTGTGACCTACACGACTGTGTCATTGTGCTAACTGCCTGACCGTCATTCTGGTCTTGCAGTGACCCTACACGACTTGAGTCATTTTGCCACTGCCTGGGGGGACCCTCATGCTCTCTGCTGCCGTGACCTCACTCTATTGTCAATAGTGCCACTTGTCTACCTCAACTGTTTCCAGGTTCAGCCTGCGAGACCTACACACAGTGTCATTGTCCCACTCTGTGGCCTACTCCTGTTTTTGCCACCGCCAGAATGTCATTGTGTCCACTGGTCTGACCTCAGCTGCTGCTGTGGCTGCTGCCATACCTACAAACTCTGTCATTGTGCCACTGCCTGACCTCATGCAGTTGCTGAGGCTGCTGTGCCCCGTGACCTATACACTGTGTCAATTGTTCCACTCTGTGTCCTACTCCAGTTTTTGCACCTCTCAGGAAAGGTCATTGTGCACACCTCTGACCTCATGCTGCGTGGCTGGCCGCCGTCCACCATCCAACACTCCTGTCACTGTGTTTGCCCACCTAGCCCTCATCTTTGTTTTTTTCCAGCTGTCCCCTCGCATGAACTTTAATCAGGCTACATTCCCGCCTACGATTGTTTTGTCAGATTTGCCCTCATTAAGTGCCCTAGGGAATTTTATAGGTGAAAGCGATTCTAATGAGCCTTCCTGCGTCATGTGCGTGTCATACTAAAACACAACATAGTAATGAAGACCAACCAAGCACCCTCTGTGCATATGGTAAACAATGGCACAAACGTACTACAGCAACCTGCAGGCTCTGAGCAGCCTGGATATAGCTGTTTTTTTTCGTGATTCGTGCCGAAGTAATTCGGAGCGAATTATATTGTATGCCGAGAAATTCGGCGAAGTGAACGAAACGAATTTCGGGATATTCGCCCATCTCTAGCCCCAGTAGATAGGTATGTGGCCCCAGTAAGTAGGAGCATGGCCCCTATAGGTAGTATATGGTCCCAGTAGGTAGTATATAGCTCCAGTAGGTAGGTGGTTCCTGTAGGTTTATATGGGCCCCTCTGGCTGATTATAAAAAATAATAAAATGGTACTCACCTCTTCACTTTCCCTCACCAAACAGCATTTTGGGACTAGTACCGCGGGGGGGATGACTCATGTGCCACCTACGGGGCCCTGCTGCCGGCCGAGGACCGCCGCCTCACCTGCTACGAGGTACCAGCTTTAACGCCGCCGCCGGGCGATATCTTTGCAGGCGGGCGGGCGGCAGTGAAATAATATAGCCCCGAGCTCCTGTTTTCACTGGGTGGGCGGCTGCCTCAGAAAGCCCCCTGTGCTCTTGGGGCCACCGGGTAACCGCCTACCTTGCCCAATGAAGGAGACGGCTCTGCCTCTACAGATGAAAAATCACTGCTTGAACAAGACAACAAATAAAGTCATGTAAAATGAAGCACCACTGAACCATTGGTTTTCTGGTAAATTTTTTCAGTTTGATGCATCACACACCTACTCTCCAATTCGAAAAACTGAAATTGAATCCAAGATGGCAGCACTCATGATGGCCACCACGTTGGTAACTTCACTTAACAGGTTGCTTCCTTCTCCCACAGCTTATGAATAAAAGTGGATCATCAGGCAATTCCCATTAGCAGGAATAGTTATTGACCCCGAGGCAGTGCCAACTTGTGGCAACCTAACAGTAACAACCTCTTCCCTACCACCACCCAGGCTGACATACCCACCCTGGCCCCCTTAATAAAAACTCAACCTTTGTTTTGTATTAAATGGACACAGAAGCAATTTTATTACAAAATACTAAACTTTAATTAATAACTTTATTTCTTATAAAAATTGCTAATAACACCTCCAAACAACATTCAACCAATAAAGAACACCAAACATCCCACATAGGGGGCTGCAATCCTTGGAGCCACCAAAGGGTCGCGACCCGCCCTTTCCTTCTTTGATTACCTCAGTTTCCCCACCCCCGGCTCCGGGGGCACCCAACAGCCACCCCTGGCACCTGCTATGTCACCTGGCTCTCATGGGTCCCCTCCTGAAAGAGCCCCACCATCGGCAGAGCAACCACATGTTCTATCCTCTGATTAGGGAGCCATAGGGGGCTATAACTCCCACTACCATCCACTATCTTCAGGACCCCCAACAAACAGATACCATCACAAATATGCAGCACCCCACAGCCCAACCATCCCACTCCCTCCTGAATCCTCAAAATCCACAAATCCAAGCCCACCACGTTCCAATGAATGCCATCAGACCGCCAAAAATTCCCATCTCCGACTTGAGCTCTCGATGACGAACAAAGACTCCTCCATTATGTGCCACAAAACTCTAAATATTCCTATTCAGTTTAATCCGAGCTTTGTTAAGGCACTCCACTGACACCACCCACCGCCAAGTCCTACAGGGAACAATGTCTGACCACACTACTAATATGACCGGAAAAAGAGACCCAATCTGTAGCAAGTCATGCCGAATATCTCAAAGCCGTTCACATAAACGACGAAAACCCAAGTTGTTGCCACCTAAGTGCAAAACCAGCACGTACGGAACACAGTCTCATTGGGCAAAATGATGAATTTCAGGTAGAACATTCATCCACAGCATACCATGCACACCCAACCACCGAATCACCACCAACTCTCTCGGAACACCCATCTATCGTCCACTCATGCACAAATCCCCTTGTTCGGCTCCCCAATACACAAATAATTTCCGGAAACCCAAACCCAAAAACCAGAAGACCTCTGACCTGGATGAAAAATACACAACCATGGAAAACAGGGGAAGAAGATACCAAGAGCAGGAAAAAGAAGTGCGGGGAGGTAGGAGAAAGGTGTTGGGAGGAATGGGAGAGGTATAGGGAGAGGAAGAGTGGTAGGGGGAAGGAAAGCGGGTATAAAAGCTAAGCGGACAGGAAATGCGGCCGAATATATAGTCGGAAATGCTCCGATTTCCATCGACCGATCCTTTTCACCACTTCAGATGGGAGCCCTAAATTTGCCACCTCCGTCGCCGCTCCAATCCGAAATGAGTGAGGCGCAAAGCTAGCTACCTCCAACCTCAGAATTGACAAACTCCGCCGAAACACCGCCGTGAACTGGAAACAGGTTAAAAACTCTCTACTTTAATGGCACAATAAAGGTCCGGATCACCCCAGTACCCCTGAAATGTAATCCTGAAAACTCTGAACAGGACACCTATGAGACTCCTTAACCTCACCTAATACCACTACTACCTACTAACCTTCCCCAAAGTATCAGTCTTAGATCTACAGATCCGAAAACGGATGTTTTAACAGGTTCCTTGGCTCCTATGGGTTGATGGATGTGAAACGTGCATTGACAAAGTGTCAGTTTTTACACTTTCTGTCAAATATGCATTTAATTGTAACAGATGGAAGACACGGGGCGCTGCGCTTTTTCAAGTTGAAAATAAAAATGTATAAGTTACAGTATACTTTTTTTTACAGTGTATGTCAAAAGGGAAAAAGATCAAATGTTTTTGGGCTATTTGTAAATAAACCTACCCAATCAAATTGCAAGGAAAAAAGAGTGACCGCCAATAGAAAAGCTATTAACCCCTTAACGACCTTGGGCGTATGAGTACATCCCAGGGGGCCCCTAAGGGGGGTTTGCAGGGGACGCTCCGCGACCCCCCCCCACACCCCCCGGGGGTTACACAAAACGCCGCTAACACCTGGGGCCCCCAACGCCGCGGCAAAGATTGGCCCGGGGATCTGAATTAACGCCGATCGGGGCCCGCGCACCGATCGGTGCGGTGATCGGCATAAGCGCACTATGCAACGCCGACCGAACACCGGGATTGGGGGGAGCCTTTTGAAGCCCCGTCCTTTTCCCTGGGCCGGTTTCCCCACTTCCGCTCAGACAGGAAGTGGGGAAACCGCCATCTTTGTACACCCTAATGCATTGCCTATCAATCATTTGGTTTTTATTAACAAACGCCACCTAGTGGGCAATTACCCCAGGGGGCCTTAAGGTTTTCGTAAAAAAAAAAAAAAAAAAAAATTATATATAATATATATATATATAATATATATATATATATATATTAAAATAATATATAAAATATATAATATTTTATTATATATTATATTATAGTTTTAAAGTACAAAAAAAAGAAAAGTATTAAAATTCAAATCAACCCCCCCTTTCCCCATTTACAAATAAAATCATAAAAAAATAAAAAATTACACATATTGGGTATCGCTGCTCCAAAAAAGTCTATCTTAAAAATAAACATCATTTACCGTCGCTGAACACCGTGAAAAAAAAAAATTTCCCAAACGCTAAAATTGCGTTTTTTGGTCTTTTTTAACTCACTCAAAAAAGGGAATAAAAATGATCAAAAAAATCGCATGCATTCCAAACTGCTAGCGATAAAAAGTAAACTTCAGCCGCAAAAAAAGCCCCCTCACGACGCCCGTAGGTGTTAGTACAAAAAATTTATTGCGCACAAAATGGCGCCGTGGCGCAAATTTCAAAAATAGAAAATTTTTGGGTTTTTTTTTTACGGTACCAAAAACTAAGGGAAAAACCCTACATTTTTGGTATTGCCGGATGTGTAAAAACCGAAAATACAGAAACACTTTATATTTACTGAAGATTAAACGAACGCCGTAAAACAAAACCCCCCGCAAACATGGCAAAATACATTTTTTTTTCACAATTTGTCCCACTTGGAATTTTTTTTTTGCGGTTTTTCCCCGTAATTCTATAGTATAGTGAATAACACCATTTAAAATACATCTTTCCCCCAAAATAAAGCCCTCATGTAGGGCGAAAAATAAAAATTTTGGCTTTCAGAAGGCGAGGAGGGAAAAACGAACGTGTCACCCAAAAAAAACGCCTGGTCCTTAAGGGGTTACAAAAAAAATGGATGTTAAACGTCTGCTTAAAACCGTGCACGTTTTTGGGGGTTATTTTGGGGCGAAATGTTTTAACACACATTCTATATATGGGCAAAAGCATGTCCACGAACCAAGCCTTTTTTCAAAAAACTATGGTTGACCATAATTTAATTAATTATGCATAATGAGATGGAAAAAAAAATGCCAAGGGGTGTCTTAAAAAGGAGAACCATGTGTTTACTGAACAGACCTGAGGAAGTGATGCTTGAGTCTGTGAAATGTGTAGTCCTGTTTTTTTTTTTTTTTAATATATCCTTTTTTATATAATTTTATTTTTTTATGTGGATGTCTGTAAGTCAAGGTGCACATTGCAATTCACCATCCATCAAAACGTATAAATTTTTCCTAACTTTTCTATTGGCTGTCACCTGTTTTTCCCTGCAACTTGATTGGGTAGCTTTGTTTATATATTTTATGATGGATACAAACACCAGGATCCGGTATCCATTGACATACATTGTACAAATAAATGTATACTCTAACATATACTATTTTTAAACATTAAAAAAAAAAAGCGCCCTGCGTCCTCCACACGTTAAACCCATATTTGACGGAAAGCGTAAAAAAACCGGACACTATGTCAATTTACGTTTTACATCCGTTCCCCCCCCCCCCCCCCTTCTGTCATAACAGTTCTGTCATCCATTCAAAATAACGCAGGAGAACTGACCTAACTATTTTTTTTATTTTGTGTTTGTAGCCCTAAGAGATATATTGCCACCGGAATCCTTTTGTCAGTATCTCTTTAAGAAAAATAATCTTAAGCTTAAAATTTCCCTAACACGGAAATGTTATGAAAACATCATATGACATAGAGGTTGTTATCAGGGCATCGTTGTTTTGGGGGAATGCTGAACGAGATAATACTACCCAATGGTTAGAGAGAAATCATGGGAAACCAGGTGTTCGTGGTTCAGAGTTGTTGAGCATCAAGTCATGGGTTAACCTCTTAAGAACTGGCCATTCGAAGGAGGGAGACCTTATGCTGGTTACGCAGGCATTTGTTTCAAGTCAAATATAAGCTGGGAAAGTTTGCTGCGATGTTAGAAGTAGCTGGACCTGTGGGCTATAGGAGGGACCGCCTCGCGCCCACAGTGTTGGATCCCAGGTAGATCTTCGCTCATCTTCGCTGGGCTTCTCCCAGCTGATGTTACAGATTGGTGATGCTGATAAGATGCCTGGGGAAGATGGGACCTGTTTATGGGGGCACCCGTGCACGGTGTCGATACTCAGGATTTATCTGTCTACCTTCTGTGGTCATGTTTACCAGCTGATGCCGATGATGATGCTTTTAAGATTCCTGATGAAGCTTTGACCCATATAAGGTGGATGTAAGTATGTGATGTAATAAATTATTATGCGTGCTTTGCCTTTGTAAACCAAATATTATTTTGGGTACCTTGCCTTTATAATCTATATTATGCAAAAGTATATTAAGTAGTAGTTACAATATCACACTACTTCTTTGTATGTTTTATGTACATTGAGTTCCTCATTATAATAAGTAAATAAAGCATTGGATGTTGCCTTCTTTTAAAGCCGTATGCGACCCACAATAGTTGGCAAAACATTGGGTACCAGATGTGTTAAAAACACATGGCAGAAGGTTTTTCTGATTAGGGTAGTGTTGATAGCGACCCTCCTTGCCTTAAAAAGCAGATTTTAGCCAATAATTCCGGATTGTCCGGAATATGGTGTAAAAATCATGGCCAAAAGGTTTTTGTTGTCTGATTAAGGAGTGTTTTGATAGTGATGTCCTGTGCCTTATTAGTCAATTTTAGCAAAATTCCAATAGTCTGGAATTTTGAACACCTCCATCCCAATAATCCAGAATATAGTGTAAAATTGTGTATAACATGTTCTCTCTTTAAGAAGAAAGAGGTTGTAAAATATATCTGTTGATATTCCAGGCTGGGAGCAGGCTCCCCTATTGTTGTTTTGGCCATATAAGTGGCTGCAAATTTGTGTGCATTGAAGTGAATCAGGGGATAAGTGTATAAATAGATGCTGAATCAACTGATGTGGTTACGCATTTGCAAAGGTGATGTATGATATGAAACATTGAATGGAACAAGGAATTGAATGCTACTACATTTAATCCTGTAAGAGGTTGTTGGATTTTGTTACGTGCTGATAGGAAACAGCCTTGAAAGAACGTTTGTAGTTCTAGAAAAAAAAAATAAAGGTGACCAGGAAAAAAAGTATAGTATTGTAGTAGTGAAAAGCAAGTGAGCTGTAGAAATGAAGAGTGTTTTAAAGACATAGGTACGAATTGCTAGTATCAGTTTTGTTTTTAGGAAGTAATAAGCAAGGTCCGGCTTATAAGAGATAAGACACAACGTCTCCTTTATCTGGCATATTATCTCTAGAGAAAACACGCAGCGTATACATATTAGAAGTGTTTTTATGTTGTACAGTTAAGCAGTGTGAAAGCCTTATATTGTCTCCAAATTGATGTTAGAGTTGATTTCCTGCAGTCTATGGAGTTACTTCCTTATAGTGTTTAGTTCTGTGTTCAGAGTATTCAAATATTGTCATATGTTTGGATTTGTTTGTTTGTAAATTGTCCTTGATTGTGTTCTGGTTGCAAGAATGTTTGAGCAACAGGATAAGATGATAATAGATCCTCAATGAATCGTTAAGGTATAGGTATACAAAAATTGGTGTACAGCTTATATATGTTCATGGGATGTAGGTTCTTGATGTGTGGGGTGGGAAATTTCTTGTCTTTGGTCAGTAGTTAAGAACGTTTGCAGACTCTTTACACGGAAGGATATGTACTTGTAGAAAAGTATTATTTACATCTGGAAAGTTTAGACGGCCGCATATTGTGAATGGACTGTAGTTTACTATTTAATATAAGAGATATTACTTAAGACTGACATTTTTTGTTTCCTTCCAGACAAAATCTTCCTTGTTATATTGGAGTTAATTGTTCTTTATTGAGGTAAAAAGTTGTTTGTGATGTATATTGACGTGTCTTTTTGTTTTACAGTTAAATTAGGTAACAGGTCTGTAAGACGATGTATGTGTACATAGTGTATATACTTGTGTAAGATAATATTGTAAGCATATTATTGTATGGTCAAGTCTGGTTTTATAAAAAAAGTGACCTATAGTTGTGATATAAGGATATCCTTTAACATTGGTTTTGTTAAAGATAAAAACCCACATGGTAATTGTACTGAGCTCCATGTGTGTTTATACCTTGCATTGTGCAACATTTTAGTTTGAAAAAGTTTTTGTTGTCATGTTGTTTTTTGGACACCTTTTGCTATTGTTTGCTTTCCTTTCCCAAACGTGTGAATGGTCTGGGGGGTGTGATTAATTTTCTAAAGTTTAGTTGCAGGAGTGGAGAAAAAAAAAAAAAGATCTCTATGTGATCCAATGATTATCTAATACAAGTCATCAGACGCTATCACTTGTTGAAATCAAGCCCCGGGGCACAGAAAGTTAGACCATGAGTGTGTATTTTGGTGAAGTACTTACTGGGTTTTTTGGTAAAAATTAGACTTTGAGTTTCTATCGTGTTCTGTTTGTTCCCAAATGTAACACAAACCTGTGCAATCTTATTGGATAATTTTTGTTTGCAGCTCCTATTCATAAACAGTTAATAAAGGAATTCCTTTGTGTTAAAGGAGAGTAGACAACAGTGTGTTTCCACAGTCAGTGTTTATGTGATGGGCCCTGTGGATGTGTTGTTTGTTTCATGTTTTTTGTTGTCGATGGTTCTATTGCCCATTGACCGACTAACATGTTGATTGGTTTTGTATACTAAATGGTCAATGTCATGTTGGCATGATAAGCTGTGGCTTTTCTTGTGTTGGTGTTGCATGTTTACTGTCCTAGAGAGTAAAGGGCTGAGTAAAAACACAGAATTACTCTAGGGCAAATATTAATAAATGCGAATAGTTAATTGTTAAATAAGATGCCATGATGTAGTGAGGATTTATGAACATAAAAGGTATTAGGGATTTTATGCTAATATCCCAGTGTGGAAAGAATATTTGGATGAGGGCAGGACAGTTTCCATATCTTTTGGGTTTGTTAAACAGTAAAATATCGACTGTAGGCCCATACAGTTGGGTCGAGTGATCTATTTACTATCTGTTTATCTTAGAAGTAAATTGCCGGAGGAGGAGGGAAAGAAAAAAACAAAAGGGAAGCGAGTGATATTATTTTATAACAGTGTGTATGTGCACCTCCAGTATGAGTGGGAAAATCTTTTGTGTTCACTGTCACTCTTTAAAACAATGGTGGCAAGAATTTGGGTATAAAACAAAACCGAGGATATAGGGTCTCCTAAAGCACTGTAGTAAGTTATTGCGAGGGGGCAATATTGGTAGTGAGGAAACAGGAGTAGAAAAAAGTGGAAAAGATGTTATCTTCAGAGGAATAATAGCTCTGTTCTTTCTGTTTCAGTATAAATCCAACTTTGAGACAGTGGTTGTCGGTAATTGTGGCAGGCCATGGTGTCCTTTTGGTGTTCTCGTTATTTCCCAATCGTTGCATGTCAACAAAGAGAGGAAGTGCCAGTCTAGGAGGAATATGGCATTATGGAAAATTATATAACAGAAATATTGATGATTTATTTGGCACAAGTGATAAACATTTATGTATGGACAAAACTGCTTACTGTACAATATACTTGAGACTGGCGTGGTAGCTGGTACCAACCCCCTTGACTTTGGACAACATTGAGTAGGTGGGGGTCTGGTCCAAGAAGAGGAGATCGAAGACGAGATGTGATCCAGAATTATACAAAACTATGCATATTTAGTATGTTATAAAATGTACTGGAGGGATTTCCTTACTGAAGAATATTATATATAGACGTCAATATATTGCATCCGCGTAGTATATGCTATCAGATGATTTTTATCCAAATAAGTTAGGAGAAATGTCGGGCAAATAAAAATAGGAGGTTGGAAAAAAAAAAGGCATAATGAAAATAATACATGGATTCTGAATGGTCTAGGGTGGAGTGTAGTGCCAAGAGATTAATTGATTGTTTAGAGTCCTTATTGACAGAAATTCTAGGATTATTCCTTGTGCTTGTAGGATCCCCTGCAGTAGCTGCATATGCTGCTAGGGCTTTAAGGGAGACTATCTTGCCTTAGGGTTATGCTAGATCAATAAAATATACGTGTAGCGCCTAAGAAGATATAGTATTTGATATAACAAAGTTATCGAAAAGCTATTTACAGAATAGAGTGATTATAGATTATTTGTTATTGATTCATCACCAGTATTTCCATGGAGTTTAAGGGCATGTGTTGTTTCAATATGTCAGATTACATCCGGGATCTGCAGTCTCAGATAGATCAGTTACATGATGATGTTGAACACATCACACAAAGTCACAGTAACTGGTGGGATTTGTTATTTTCTTGGTTACCTGATCTTTGTTATTTATGCTATATTTTAGGAGTACTGTTTGCATTATGCTGGTGTATACAGTGTATTCCTTCTCTTATAGTAATTTGTTGTTCATACTGCTGAAGCCAATTCCCTTGGGATATGGGTGTTGTATTTAGATAAAATATGTGGATTGTGGATGGTTCAAGGTGGAATGTAGGGCTGAAGAGATTTATTGACCATCGGGAATCCATATGGTCAGTATCTCTTTAAGAATAATAGATCTTAAGCTGTAAAATTTCCTAACTACTGGTAAAGTTAGTGAGAAACAGTGCATATTGCATAGAGGGTTGTTAATCAGGGCCTCGTTGTTTTGTAACGCTGTAACTGAGATAATGTACTACGCAGCATGGGTACGAGAGAAATCATGGGAACCAGGTGTTTCAGTTGTCAGGGTTGATTCAACATCAAGTCATGGGTTTTTTTTTACCAGTGCCAGGTTAAAGTTTAAGAAACTGGCCATTCTAGGAGGGAGACCTTTATACTGGAAAAAGTACTGATCTGTGTCAGCTGCGTAACACTTGTTACACAGGCATTTGTTTCAAGTGAGATAGAAGTGGGGAAGTTTTGCTGCGAGGTTAGATAGTAGCTGGACCTGGGGGCTATAGAGGGACGCCTCGCCGCAGCCACAGTGTGGATCCAGGTTAGAATCTCTCGATCTACGTGGCCGCTTCTCCCAGCTGATGTGTTACAGGAGATATGCTGATATGATGCCTGGTGAAGGTGGGACCTGTATATGGGGCACCCGTGCACGGTTGTCGATCTCAGGATTATCTGTCTACCTTCGCTGGGTCATCCGTGTTTACAAGCGTGATGCTGATAGATGAGGCTTAATATGTTTCCTGAATGCAGCTGTGACCCATATTTAGTGTTGATGTAAGTATGTGTAATAAATATTATGCGTTGCTTTGCCTTTGTAACCATATTATGCAGTGGCATTGCCTTTATAAGTCTATATTATGCAAAAGTATACACAATATCAACACTAGTCTTTTGTAGTTTTATGTAATGATTGAGTTACTCACTTTACTAAAGTAAAGTAAAGCATGGAATGGTGCCATTCTTTAAAGCCGTATGCGACCCCACAAATAGTTGGCAAAACAGTGTTGTGCAGTTTTTAAAAATAAAATAGAAATACACATATAAAGGCCAGTGCCTTCCTTATCTCTGCTGAACCTGATGATAATTCACCAACGCTAATCTACCAACTATTCCTTACCACTGTGTCACTCCCCCTATACAGCATAAAAGTTTGCAGTGGAGGATACTCCTATATTGTGGCTTTAGCTGTGGATTTTTGCATCAATCAATCCTCGGTGGGGATCGTTTGTGGAACTTGGAGCGGCTGCAGTGATGGATTCGGACTGCTGCAAATGAATATCTGAGTGGTACCAGCCGTAGTACAACCCAGGAAGGTGAGCAGTTATAACAGAACTTGGGAGATTCTATTTGATCCATACATTCTGCAGGAGAAAGCGCCTGTGGTTTTCTGTTTATCTCCTAAACAGCACCTTCCTTTTGACTCTTTGCAGTCTGTAAAAGTTGGGAGATTTGCTTTTGCTACCACTATATTCTGCTACTGATTTTCTGTAAATGATTTCATGCATGAAAACCAGAGATTCCTCCCCATGTGAACATGGCCTTATGTTGTCAGCCAACAGCTACAGTCATGTGAAGAAGTAAGAGCAGCTCATGTCTAATAGAAAAATATATGAAAAAAACCCTATTATAACTGGAGTGTCCATACTTTCTTATATGTCTGTAACTTCCCCCTAAATATTCATGCTCAGATCAGCAAACAATTCATGTCTACTGCAGAAGGAATAATCTACTGCCAGATATCACCAGCACCGTTTATCCCCCAGGAAAACAACAGATCAGACCTACTGGAAGCCGATACACCGGATCCATCCTTACCCCAATATCACCGGGTAAAGAGGAGGGAAGGATATAAACCTGGAATTTCTCCAGTGTTTTCCTGATGTCTGTATATCCTCTAATGGAGGCTGAAGAGCTTTATTACAGATCCCTATTTCAGCCTCTAGATCTTTATGTGTGGAAACAGGACAGTAAGGCCGTGTTCACAACGGGGCCTGTTTGTATTCTCCGACGGATTTTTGAGCCGTATTGAGCTCACAAATCGCCGTGTATAAGGGGCGGGGCCGGAGCAGCGGCGGTGGCGCCGCTCCCGGCCCATAGGACAATGCATTGTTTACGGCGCGTTACGTGCGTAGTTATGTGCATGTCACCTTTCTCCCCCCGCGGCGGCATTCGCGAGCAGAGTGGGTTGTGGATATGGGGTGGGAAGGAGCGCACGGAATCCACTGTTCTCTATGAGGGTAGCAGTGGATTACCGTAATGTTCTCCGACGGATTGCGCGCCGTGACTCAGCGCAAACCGGCGCGGAGTACGGCGCCAATCCGTGCCCCAAAATAAGCGTTTTAGTGACGGGGATTAAGGTGTTGCGGCGTGTAATGTGTGCGCTGCAATACGCCAGGTGTGTTAGAAGTCTGCGCTGGCCCATTCAGTTCTATTATCTCTTGCGCATAGAAGTCGGGAAGAAGTGACATGTTTTGTGTCTTTGTCACGTCGCCGTTCAACTACGTTCGGGAAGACTGAGGAATTATAGATTGTTTATGAGTACTATACATTACCATAATTGCTGGGTGTATTGTAGTGCAATTACACCATGTGAACATATCCTAATAGGAAATCGGCTATCTGCAGAATGCTGGCAAGGAGACCTCTCATAGATTCCCTCTTATCTAGTTGGGGAGTAGTTTTTCTCTATCAGTGATGACCTTTGCATATGGGGCAATATAATGAAATAATATTCTCCATCATACAAACAATGTATCCTGAGAAAAAGGAGAGCGAATGCATTGTAGGTCTCATTCAAGTTATCTATTAACGTTTCCTAAAGGTGCTTTCACACGGTGCGTTTTTGACACGCAGGAAGGCACAGTAATTAATGCTGTACATTGCTGCACAAAAACGTATCAAAAAATGCACCATGTGAAAGGACCCTTAGAGCTTTGCATCAGTCTGATTATAGAGATGCAAAGCATGTATAATTATTTTTATCTTTTTTGCACAGTAAGTGTATGTTCACAAGGCATAATTTGTAAGTGTAAATTTACACTTCCAAATGAGCATCAAAATACGCTTGATTAGAAATGTATTTTGCGATGCCTATATGCCAAAAATACATTATTTCTACTGGTGTAAACGCCTCAAGAATTGACATGACACTTCAATTTATGCCAATAAGATTGTCCCAAAATACACGCTGCAGTTATACTTGTAAAATAAGTGATGTGTAAATGACATTGGATTTTACATTGGATTCAATGAGAGCTGCATAGAACATTGGGCGACATGTATGATCGGGCTTTCCGCCTGTTTTTTGGCGTATTCTGCGCCTCCCAGGCCCGAATTTTTTCCCGCTGTCGGACGTGGGGAGCTTCAGTGTTAGGTGCAGCGTTCGGCAACTTTCAAGCTGGGCATGGCAGTGGGCGCGTTTGGGGCGCGGTGTAGTTTTCTGGGTCGGGACCGCGGCAGCGCTCGAAAACCCGAGGCATATACGATGGCGTCTAGTCGGCAAAGCGAGGCGCAGGCAGCGCTCGGGCAGCTCCAACAGGCAGGACCTAGTTTATTCTTGGTTAAATGACTCCGACGGAGGCGAAGTGAAGCAGGATCGGAAACATGCGAGGAGGAAGCAGATAGAAGGATCGCGACTAGAAATCTCGGAGCTCAGCTCCGTGCGAGCAGGATGTATGATCCTGAAAAAATCGGCCTTTATAATGCGGGAAAACAGTGTCAGAAAAGAGCTGACAGAAAAAATAAACTATAATTAAAAAAAAAAAATACACTTTCCTAATCTCTGTAGATCGGCGCATATTCAGAATTCATGATATTGTTAATTTGCCGGGAAATAGTAATCAAATTCTGTGATACCTACTTGTCTCATTGGTGGCATAACGGGCCAAGCAGAATAGGAGCGACAGTGAACCATTAAAACCTATGGAGAACAATTGACCAATCAGAATGTCAACGGCGGGACAGTTCCAATATACAGTAAAAATGGTGAAAAAAGCTGATTGGCTGAGCTAGCGGGGGCTTGGCTAGCTCGGCCAATCTGAATAGGAGTGACAAAGGACCCATTCATGTATCCTAGTGGAGGAAGTTTAGACCAAATAACTACATTATTAAGTAGTCGGCGGAGACAAACCTATGTGATACGTATCTGCCCTCGGTAGTCCAAAAAGAATCAGAAAAAAGCCACAGACAGACAGATACCTTCAGGCTAAGTAAATACACAATTAAACATACCCTTATTAGACTATATACTTAATAAGTCTTTACAAAGCCCTATTGTGCCTTACATTATAGCTGATAGTGAGGGAACCGCCTGAAGAAGGGGACCCCACACCGGAACCTATGTCTAGAGACTTAAAAAATCCTCCCTAAATGGTACCTATGTTACTACATACTGCTATAGCCCAACTAAATCCAAGGTGCAAAATCACCAAACCAAACGTACCAAGACCCAGAAAACACACAGTAATTGATTGTTTCTGTCCCGCCGACGCGTTTGTCCCCTCACAGGTAAAGTGGGTTCTAGCAGGGAACAGACGCACCCATAACGTCTCAGATGCCTGAAAGAATCGTGTTGGAAAGAGATACATAGAGTGCACCAAAATAAGTGCCAGATCGCAGTAACAACGCCACAGCAACTAACATATGATTAAATGTCAGATGCAGATTAATAATATACTCACATCCCGTTGTGGATATACTCATAGGCTCAAATAATATTAGAGTACTTCCAAAGATAAGGAAGAAACCCCGGGAGTAGTATAGCATGCTGGGCCGGATAGATGATGCCGGACGCTGCATAACAGGAAATGCGAGGTTAAATACCTTATGATCTAGCGCCAAAACGCCCGTAAAAACCCGGGGCGCACCTTTCCGCCAGTTTCCCGGCGGAATCTGCGCCTGATTTATGTCGGGGGACGGGGCGCGGCTCTACATTCAATGTAAGTTCCACCAGCGCTCGACTGTGAGTTAGCGGCAGTGCGGGACTTAGGAGCAGTGCAGGGTGGCTGCGCCTATGATTCGGCGCGGGTAGGTATATTAGTGCGGTCATACATGCGGGGAGGAAAAGTTCCCTGCGCCTCGCCCAGTGTGTGTGGGGCACAGTGCGGGGAAATATGGGCGCAGTGGGGGACTTAGGCGCCGTGGGCGGGATCTGGCCGAAAAAAAAACAGTTCCGATGCGAGCCAGGCTGAACCAGGAGGAAATCCTTCCAATGTCCGGTGCGGATATGAATCAAAAATCGCCTTTATAAAAGCCGATTCAACATTCTCAGGAAAAGAGCTGAAAAAAACTAATCAAATATAAAAAATACTTAAAACAAAAATCCTTTCCAATATCCTAATTCAAGATTAGGTTTTTGGAAATTGCCCGGGAAATACAGTAATTCAAATTCAGAAAGCAATTGATTGGCGGCATAAACCGGCCAATCAGAATAGGAGCGGACAGTGACCGCATATTAAAACCTATGGGGAATTTAGACCAATTCAGAATCCACGGCGGACAGTTCAAAATACTGTGTAAAAATGCTGATTGAAAGAGCTGATTGGTTAATTCTAGGGGGATAGACTTGGCTTAGCTCAGCCAAATCAGAAAGGAGCGACAGAGACCCATTAAAAATATGGAGAACTATTTGACACAATTCAGAAAGGATGCGACAAAAGTTCCCATTACTATCCTATGGAGAAGTTTTTGACCAATCAAAATCAAAAGGCGGGTCAAGTTCAATAATACAGTAAAAAGACAGAAAAGTGTGATTGGCTGAGCTAGCGGGGACTTGGTATCCCAGCCAATCATAGAGCGCGAGTTACTTCTCCCATTATAGTCTATGGAGATGTATGGGTGCTCTGAAATCTCGGCGGGCTCAGCCGCCTGTTGACGGCATGAAGTATTAATAAAAAAATTATTTTTATTACATGTAAAACTTATTCAGCTAAAGAGCAGAACCCTTCTTTACAAATAAAGCAGTTTTCACAAAACCCGAACAACGCGTTTGTCGCCGAGAACCGGCGCTACATAGGGAATTGCAATAGAGGAATTGCCGGGGAATACAGTAATTCAAATTGTGTAAGCTATTCTCATGGTCGGCAGAAGGGCCCGCCAATCAGAATAGGAGCGACAAAGACCCATTATTTCCTTTGGAGAAGTTTGGGCCAATCAGAATAGGAGCGACAGTGGCCCATTCTAACCTATGTAGGAGTATTAACCAATCAGAATTGGACGACAAAGTTCCATTATATCCTATGGAAAGTTTGGACCAATCAAAATCAAAGGCGGGACAGTTCAAAATACAGTAAAAAGAAAAAGAAAAGAGCTGATTGACTGAGCTAGCGGGGGCTTGGCCCATCCCAGCCAATCAGAGCGCGAGCTACTTTCTCCCATTGTAGTCTATGGAGAGATGGGCGCTCTGAAATCTCGGCGCTCAGCGCAGTGCGGCATGAAGTATTAAAAAAAAAATTATTTTTATTAAATGTAAACATTATCAGATAAAGAGCAGAACCCTTCTTTACAATAAAGCAGTTAAAATCCTGAACAAACGCGTTTGTCGCCGAGAACGGCGCTACATAGGGAATTGCAATAGAGAGAATTGCCGGGAAATACCCGTAATTCAAATTGTTTAAGCTATTCTCATTGGTCGGCATAAACCCGCCAATCAGAATAGGAGCGAAAATGTCCCATTATTTCCTATGGAGAAAAATTGACCAATCATATTCAAAGGGGGGCAGTTCAAAATACAGTAAAAATGCAGAACGAGGTGATTGGTTGAAGCGGCAGGGGCTCGTCCAGCTTAGCCAATCAGAGCGCGAGCTACTTTCTCATAGAGTTCTATGGGGAAAAGAAATTCTGAGCGCGCTCTGTGATTGGCTAAGTTAAAAGAGGCGCCGTTATTTGGACCAATGGGAGAGCGAGCGACTCCGCCGGGAAACTGGCGGAAAGGTGCGGCCCGACCCGGCGAGATTCATATGTCGCCCTGTGTGTTCATAGTATTTTCATGATTCAGAGGAGATAGTTGCAGCCTTGCTGCATCCCATTAAAGATTGTCCTTAATAAACAGGGACCAGGATGTCAAAAAACTTCATTTCTAAGTTATTAGTCTCAGACATACTTGTAATAAAATTGCAATTCTTTAACCTCCTGGTTTCTTACTTGTAAATTTGAGACAGATGAAATTGAATTTCTTAATGAGCTTCTCCTATCAGGAACAAATCTCGAAGGAATGCTTTGATACCGTGCTGCTACCTTCTCTGAATTTCCTGTGTTCCTGAAGGCCATCTTGATACTTTCAAAACCCACAAATGGAGATGGCTGCAATCTTGCAGATTAAACCACAGGGGGTAGTAGGTTGTTTTTTCCATCACACAACCATATTAGATAAGCAGATTTCCACCAGATTTTTTTCCTTTTTATTTCATTGTCGCAATGTAATGTCCTATGAGATGTTTTGCCTCTATTTTCTACTTATTTAGTTAGCAAGGTATTTATATAAAGGTTTGCTTTTAACCAGAAAACCACCTTAATGAGTTTACCTGACAGAAATACCAGATACAAAGAAAAGCTTCAACAAATTGTAGAAGAAAACATTTTGCACTTTATTCTTTGGTATTTAAAAAAAAATTGTGAAATAAATGTAAAAAACAGTTATTGTCATTTAAGACCATAACACTACAGCTCTAGAAAGTATTAACAGTGGTCTTTAAAAAAATTATTAAACAAAATCGTCCATCCAAATCTTGACTTTCCTTGAAGGATTGGACTCCTCTAATGCTCCTTCATATTAGCTGATTGGTACTGCAAGAGATAAAACAAATGATTGGTTTAATGCAAGTTTAATAGGAGGATTTAGGCTCCTTAATACCACCTATATGATATACTGCACTGTAACAGGTCATCAATAATGCCATATAATCTAGAAATAGAACTTCAATAACAGTGAGCTTTATGCAAATTACTTTAAAATCATCTTGGTGTTGCTGTTATCCTAAACAGTCAGGTACTATGATCCAACAGGGCACCCCTCCTTACTTGATTGATATCTCAAAGTCCATGCTACGTCACTACTAGACCCCAGAAATCCTGCACTTGTGCTCTTCTACTCAACCTCTGGGCATGTAAGGTGAAGTACAATTTCCATGACTTCACCTGTGCACTGAGCTTGTGCTGGATTTGGCAGAGGCTATCAGCACCTGTTTTCCTAGCTGGTTGACATCCTGTAGATGTGGGATTGCAAAGGTCTGGGAGTGTATAATGTGGCCTCTGAGACATAAGAGTTAGGGAAAGCCATTTAAGGCACTGAAGTGTCCGGCTCTTCAGGATAAAAGAGCCCATATATCTTCAATAACTGTCAGCTAAACTCCTGGTTTTCTCATACATGCACACTCAGCTCAGCTGACCAGCTTAATGGGGTGAGAAGAGCAAGCCTCTTCTGGCAGTGATTTCTCTCTAGAAAAAACAAAAAAGTTTGGGTGTTGAACTTCAACATGCCCAGTCCTTCTCTTCCTCAACTTCATCTTTTGGAGGAGAGATAGAAGGCCCACACATTAGACGGTCAGACGATCCTACTAAAATATGTCTTATGTCTATGGGGATCTTCACTTCAATTCTTAAGTGACTTTTCAAAGAAATTGGCTCCTGTTTTCTAGATTATTCTGCATTGGCCAAAGTAGAGGGCATCACTTTTAACCTATTACTATTCTGGCTCCTCTTATTGTATAGAAAGAAACACAGAAACCTTAAAAGAGGTCAAAGATAATGCAAACATTTGCCAAGCATCTCATTGACAGCCAAACCCAATGCCACCATTTTTCTAAGATGTAGTAAATAATTAGACATATAGTGTGATACATACATTTGCTTGGATTAAATTATAATTTGTGCTTCCTGTTTATTACAATTTTACTAGTGCATCTCAAAAAATTAGAATATCACTGAAAAGATAATTGATATAAAAAATGTATGTCAAACAGAGAAACCCATTTATTGTATAGACTCATTACAGTATGAATTACAAGGTTTAATATAATACATTTGTGAGCCCTATAACAAATAAAAAGATAGTCTTGGAGAACACCGTAAACCTCTTAATGACCGCCCGCCGACTTTTGGTGTTGGGCATTGCAAGTCATTCATCTGTAGCCTTGTCTTTTGACGTCACTGCAGACATGGGGGTTTGTGGCGCCTGGGACCACAGCAGCGCTTAGGTCAGAGTTGGCGTCGGGCGTTGCAGGTCATTCATCTGTAGCGTTGTCTTTTGACGTTGCAGCAGACATCGGGCTTGCGGCGCCTGACACCGCAGCAGCGCTTAGATCAGAGTTGTACTTGACAGTCCTGTTCCCAGCTTACCATCTGCAAGCACTGGGAAGTGGGGGAAACCTCTGCTCCCCGGCGCTTAATCCTTTGATTGCCGCGGTTCGTGACCGCAGCATAATCAAAGGGCTTTCCCCTGCTCCGTTGAGTGATCGGACCTAAGTGTACCCATACCAACTGAGCCTGGGGAATGCTGCACGGTCAGCCCTGGGGACCTAGAGTGGCCCCAAGGCTGTCTGTGTAAGAAGCGAGCAACCATGGCAGACTGTGTGCTGCTACATATATTAGGTATCCACACGACCAAAATAGCCTGTAGAATTAATCGAACAAGTTACTAAGTGTGAAATGTGAATGGTGGTATAAAAAAAAAAAAATAATATAAAATATATATATATATATAAGTAATAATATAATTTATAAATGAACTTAAACTATTCCCCCAAAAAGTACAACTTGTCCTAAATAAAACGAATCCTCATACAAAAAATAAAAAAGTTACGACTGTTGAAACGCAAGGAGGCAAAAACTAAAAAAATGTGCTAATTGGTTAATTTTCAATGATATTCTAATTTTTGGAAATACACTAGTAGTTATTTTTTAGTGTAAAATTATTTCAAGGATTAGCTTAAGGAATTAAGAGCATTTGGGAGTAAACATGAATATAAAATATAAGATTATAAAGAAAAGCTCATAGTGAGAGATAGATCTATTGTTGTTATTTTTAATAGTGGTAGTGCTTTTTCTTGTTAAATGAGAGAACACCCCTGAGAGGATTCAGTTTCATGTACAGGTCCCAGGATACATGTAAGCTATCATGTATATATTTGTATCTCAGAGAAGGCGTGCTCTCACCTTGTCTTCTAATCTAAATAGACTTTGACAACAGAAATATAGTAGAAATATCCAGAGACGTAACTATAATTCATGGAACCCTATAGCAAAGTAAGATGGGGCTCCACCACTTAACGACAATAAGTTAAAACACCACCATAAGTAGCATATAAATGCTGCTGTTTATATTAGAACCCACATAGTGATAATGAAGAGCAGAAAGCCAACAATCACTTATTCCCTACATAAAGGAACAATGTTCTTGTATCTGAGTGGGCGCCCTTAACCTCTGGACCCCATAGCAGTCCTCATGACTGAGTGAAATTAATATAATATAACGATGTAGATGTAAGTCATTGGTCAGTAAGGTCAGTGGATGGAGTTATTTAAGTCTATGAATGGCAGTAAGCTTGAATATAATGCGATTATTATTATCTGCTACGCAAATAGAGATTTTGATACTGTGAAACTGTCTCTTACATCAGGAAGATAGTTGTGTTTTGTTTTTGATGTGTTCTGTAGATTCTATGGTCTTAATTTGTTTGGCGTGTTCTTCTCTTTTATTCCCCCGTGGGGGTTTTTTCCCCCCCCCTTCTTTTTTGTATTCATCAGTATATATTCGCATGCGCATATACTCTAAGTAAAACAGGATGAGTCATCGAGAGGTGGGACCGCTCTTGTTGGGGGGAACATCCCGCCTATGACTAGGGTATAATAGGGACTTAAGGTTGAAAATACTATATTTCCATCTTGCCCAATGTCTACATGCATGGATGTCTAGGTAATGTGTGTTGATAAGTATATAAGTTAGTTTTAAAAACTTTAAGTACACCTTAAAACAAAGGTTATATTTATAGGAATAAGGTTCAAATGTTTTTCTGTGATTTCTTCAGTAAGGTCAGTTCAAGTCCTTTAAACTGCACATTTAGTTTTTACTCACATCTGACACACATATACAAATTAATATAATGCAACAAATACCATTATAATCGAACAATGTCTCCACTAAGGAAATAACAGAACCAGTACATTCCGAAAGACACTTATTGTAGTGGAATATAACAGTATTGTCCAGGATGGGGATGTGTTTAAATGGACCATCTTCAACAGCAAATACTCATCTGACAATCTAATGAAGCACCGCATATGCAAAAATACCTGAAGCTTATGACACCTGAAAAAGGAGACAAAAAGATGCAATTTCTGAGTCTGGGAATAATAGGTGAGCCATATACAAATCATAAGAATATTAGATGACTTAATCATTTAACCTAAAAACAACAATATTTTTTCATAAGGTTTTCCAGGACCACTAAATTGATGGTTTGCCCATTTGGGGTCTACTCTCAGCAATCTGCTCCAGCTAGTGTCAGGTCTCCCTTATTGCTTACCTGGCAAAGCGCCATACTTTTAGTAATACAACTGTAGTAGTAGTATGCTTTAAAGCAGGGGTTTCAAACTCGTTTTCACCAGGGGCCACATTGGCCTCACGGCGTACCTTAAAGGGCGGCGTAACCTTAAACTTCTCCTTGAACATTACGTGCGATATTAAGGAGAGCTTTCACTTGTACAGTACAGCCCTTTGAGTGGTAAATCAGGAAGAAGATGAGGCCCAGTGAGGGGGAGGCAATGTTAAAATGGGGTGGAGACCCAGGGGGGGAGGCAGCCAAGATTATGGACGGCCAGCCAGATGTGGAGGCCCAGGGGGAGAAAATGCAGATGTTAGAGCAGGTCAGATGTGGGAGCCCAGGGGGGCAGGTGGGGTCAGATGTGAGACCCAGGGAGGGGGAGGCGGGTCAGATGGTAGGAGAACCCAGGGAGGGGGGAGGGCAGGTCAGATTGGAGACACCAGGGAGGGGAAGTATGTCAGAATTGTTGGAGTCCCAGGGAGTGGGGAGGCAGTCAGGATGTGGAAGGCCCCAGAGAGGTAGGAGGCAGGTCAGATGTGGAGGGCCACGAGAGGTGGAGGCGACAGATGTTGATCCCAGAGAGGGAGGATGCAGATCAGATGTGGAGGCCAAGAGAGGAGGAAGCAGGTCAGATGTGGAGGGCACAGGGTAGGGGGAGGCAGGTCAGATGTGGAGGCACAGGGTGGGGGAGGCTGGTCAGATGTGGAGGCACAGGGAGGGGGAGGCAGGTCAGATGTGGAGGCACAGGGAGGGGGCTGGCGGGTCGGATGTGGAGGCCCAGAGGGGAGGGAGGCAGGTCAGATTTGGAATCCCAGGGGGCTGGCAGGTCAGAATGTGGTGCCCAGGGAGGGGGAGGCAGGTCATATGTGGAGGCCCCAAAGAGGGGGAGGCAGTGGTCAAGATGTTGGAGGCTCAGCGGAGGGAGGCAGGTCAGATGTGGAGGCTCAGGGAGGGGGAATCAGGTCAGATGTGGAGACCCAGGGGGCTGGAAGGTCAGATGTGGAGGCCCATGGAGGGGGAGGCAGGTCTGATGTGAGCCACTGGTGAGGGGGAGGGCAGGTCAGATGTGGGGCCCAAAGAGGGGGAGGCAGGTCAGATGTGGAGGCCCAGGGCGGAGGCAGGTCAGATGTGGAGGCCCAGGTAGGGGGAGAAGGTCAGCTGATGGAGGGCCCAAGAGGAGGAGGCAGGTCGGATGTGGAGGCCAAAGGAGGGGGAGTCAGGTCGGATGTGGAGGCCCAGGGGGCTGGCAGGTCAGATGTGGAGGCCCAGGGAGGGGGAGGCAGGTCAGATATGGAGGCCCAGAGAGTGGGAGCAGGATGATGGGAGGCCCCGGTAGGGGACACAGGTCATGATGTGGAGGCCCAGGGAGGGGGAGGCAAGTTCAGATGTGGAGGCCGCAGGAGGGGGAGGCAGGTCATATGTGGAGCCCACGGAGGGGGAGCAGGGTCAGATGTGGAGGCCCAGGAGTAGGGGAGGCGAGGTCAGATGTGAGGCCAGGGAGGGGAGGCAGGTTCAGATGTGGAGGCCATGGGAGGGGGGAGGCAGTCAGATGAGTGGAGCACAGGGAGGGGAGCAGTTCAGATGTGGTAGGCACAGGTGAGGGGGAGGCAGGTCAGATGTGGAGGCCCATGGAGGGGGAGCAGTTCAGATGTGAGCCAAGGAGGGGGAGGCAGGCAGATAGTGGGAAGGCCCAGGGAGGGGGAGGCAGGTCAAGATGTGGAGGCACAGGAGGGGGAGCAGGTCCAGATGTGGAGGCACAGGGAGGGGGGAGGCAGGTCAGAATGTGAGTGCCCAGGGCAGGGGGAGGCAGGTCAGATGTTGAGGCCCAGGGAGGGGGGAGGCAGGTCAGATGTGGAGCCCAAGGGAGGGGGATGCATAGTCAAGATGTGTAGACCCAGTGGGCTGATATTCAGATTTGAGGCCCAGGAGGGGAGGCAGGCAGATGTGGAGGCACAGGGAGGGGGAGGCAGTTCAGATATGGAGGCCCAGGGGGGAGCCATGTCAGATGTGGAGACCCAGGGGGCTGGCAGGTCAGATGTGGAGGCACAGGAAGGGGGCTGGCAGGTCAGATGTGGAGGCACAGGGAGGGGGAGGCAGGTCAGAACTTTGAGGCCCAGGGGGAGAGGCAGGTGCAGATGTGGAGGCCCACGGAGGGGGAGGCAGGACAATGTAGTTAGGCCCAAGAGGTGGGAGGCAGTTCAGATGTGGAGGCCCACGGGGGGGGAAGGCAGTCAGATATGTGGAGTCATGGGAGGGGAAGCAGGTCAGATGCGGATGAGCACAGGAGGGGGGCAGGTCAGAGTGGGAGGCCAGGGGGGAAGACAAGGTCATGACATTGGAGACCCAGGGGGTCCCTGGCAGGTCATATGAGGAGGGCCCAGGTGAGGGTGAGTCAGGTCATATGTGGAGGCCCAGGGAGTGGAGCGGTACATATGTGGAGGAGCCCAGGAGGGGGAGTCAGGTCAATGTACAGGCCAAAGGATGGGGAGGCAGGTCAGATGTGGAGACCCCAGGGGCTGCAGGTCAGATGTGTGAGACCCAGGGAGGGGAGTGCAGTCAGATGTGGCAGGCACTACTAGGGGAGGGGGAGCAGTCAGATGTGGATGCCCATAGGAGGGCGAGCAGGTGAGCACTGTGTGAAGGCCCAGGGAGGGGGAGAGACGGTCAGATGTGGAGCCCAGGGAGGGGAGGCAGGTCTGATGTGGAGGCCCAGGGGGAAGACAGGTCAGATGTGGAGACCCAGGGGGCTGGCAGGTCAGATGTGGAGGCCCAGGGAGGGGGAGGCAGGTCAGATGTGGAGGAGCACAGGAGGGGTGCTTGGCAGGTCCAGATGTGGAGAGGCCCAGGAGGGGAGGCAGGTCAGAAGTGGAGGCCCACAAGGATGGGGGAGGCAGGGTCAGATGTGGAGGCCCAGGAGGGGGAGGCAGGTCAGAATGTGGAGCCCAGGGGCTGGTCAGGTCATGATGGTGATGGCGCCAGGGAGGGGAGGCAGGTCAGATGTGGAGGCACAGGGAGGGGGCTGGCAGGTCAGATGTGGAGGCCCCGGGCAAGAGGAGGCAGTCAGATTGAGGCCCAAAGGAGGGGGAGGCAGTCAGATGTGGAGGCCCAGGGAGGGGGAGGCAGGTCACATGTGGAGGCCCTGGGGGCAGGCAGGTCAGATGTGGAGACCTAGGGGGCTGGCAGTTCAGATGTGGAGGCCCCGGGCGGGGGACACAGGTCAGATGTGGAAGCCCAGGGTGGGGGGCAGGTCAGATGTTAAGGCCCACAGGGGAGATAAGGGTTAACTGGGCTAACTGGTAAAACCTGGGGTGGGGTTATCCTGTATAGACCTGATGGGGATGTAGACAGGACAAGCAGTTAAGGCCCCAGTAGAGAAGCCACTTACAAGCCTCATTGATTGGTCCTCCACAGGAGCAGGTATCTTCTTGCCAGGCAGGAAGCTCCTCTGCTCAGCGTCCTGCCAGGCCTGAAGGGGGCGGAGCCAGGCAGTCAGTACTCTTCTCCTGTTCTGTGCACAGAACTGCAGGCCCCGCCCCCTGAGCTCACTGTATGAGCTGTGCTGTCCGTGTCTCCTCCTGCCTCAGTGAAGCAGCCGCTGCGGAGCACAGCTCAGCAACAAGTGCCGTGCCGGGTAACACAAGGCAACGGGCTGGATTCGGCCAGCGGGCTTTGTGTTTGACACCCGTGCTTTAAAGTGAATGGGACTGGACTGTTCCAAACACAGCCACTACCAATAGTATGACAGTGTGCCTACTATACAATGAAGGAGACCCTTGAACCAGTCGACTAGCAGGTGTGCGAAGATTTGGACTCCAAGGGAGACATGTATGGGACTATGCCAATCGTAATTATCATTTTCCATCTATTATAAAGTACCTGAATGTATGAAAGTAGATTTGTTGTGCGTATTAAAAATTGGTGGTTCTAAAGGTCATACGCACCATCCGCCTGTGTGTTTGGCGCATTAAACAGAGACAAGTCTAGGCACATAAGTAATGCGCCAACATATATACAGGCTATAGATAGGCTGGAAATAAAGAAAGTCATTAGAACAGCATGTCCGTGAATAGAAACTCTGGTGCTGATCTTGCTTAGTGTACTACCAGTCCCATCAAGACCTGTAGTGTGCTGACTCTTGCCATATGTAGAATAAAGGGTGACAGCAGCAAAAATAAATTTCAAATTTAATACAGTTAACATTTTAAAATCTGAACAACATCATCAACAGTGGTTTTAATGTAAAATTAGTTTTAGATTCTATTAATTTTAAATACATTTTATAGGATATATTTTTGGGATATTATATATTTTTTAATTAATTTTATATGATATTTTTTAAATGTAATAACAAATGTTTTCATTTTATATAGTTTGATTATCATAAATTACTTTTTATTATTGTACTGGTGCAAGTTCAGAAATATTGGACATTTTTTGCCCTAACAGCAAATCTAGCTGCACCTCGATGGCACTCTCAGACCACATTGAAATAGTATCTGGTCCTGTTCAACGCAGTAAATGAGAGCCCTAGTTTTGCCGACCTGCATTCATATATGTGTCTGATATTATGAGTGTGGTGCGACACCCCCAGAACAACAAGTCTTGTGAACAATGCGCCTAACACATTCGTTTGGCGCATTAGCCATTGTAGCCTGCTCAGTTTGGTGCATTTTACGCCAGAGAAGGGTGAAAAACCAGATTATACATGTCTCCCCAAGTGATTTGATTCTGATGGCCTAGCTTAAAGGAGTTATGCTACAAAGCACAATTCTGACCTATAGACGGCCTCAGAGAATGGGGAGTTGGGTGTGCTTATGCAGTTCTCCCTGTTCTTTTCTATGATAGTTCCAAATATAGATGAGTGAGTGTGCTCTGCTATACTCTGAACACCCATAGACACGAATGGGAGAAAATTGCACAAACATGGCCATCTTCCCATTCATTGAGGCTGTCTCATATTGAGCTATGAGCCAGCCTTAGAAAGATTTTTCGTGGTTGCAAAAACCCCTTTAAAGATAGGTCATTAATGTAATATTTTTGAAAAATCCCTTTTAATGTCAAACTTTAATGATACTAAAATGCAGGATGACAATAAGTTGCTAGCCATTCATCCAAGTAAGTATATATCATACCGAAAATTCTTTGTGAGTTTTGACTTCTTACCTTATATCCTTTGGGGGCTATGATGGTGTACACAGCGTCCGCATTGTTGGGATACATAAAAGGAAACAATGGAGATGTCACCTTGCCGTTATCCGTCACGTACGTTCCTCCATATCTCACTAGGAGATAAGAATGTGATTTGTGGTCACTAGGATTGCTTTAAACTAGAATGGTATTAGTGGTATGAAGAATCATTACTAGACTTTCCATCTCTATGATCATATACCACCATTTTGCAATGAGAAATAACGTATTTATAACGAGGCGGATTTTTGATAGAGAAAGTCCATTACCTGTTTGATAGGAAGCATTAAATATGATCTGATTGGATGTCTGTGTGCTCACAATCTCTATCAACATAAATTGGTTGGTTGAAATCAGAGGTGGGATTTTTCCACTTCCACAGGTCTTCGCCAACACGACAGGTGATGATTGACTGTTTCCGTCATAAACTTTAATGTAGGCATCATTACAGTTAGGAGATGATGGGACATTGAGGTCACTGATCTGTAGGAAAATCTGAGATGGAAGAGAAATAAGAAAGACTGTAAAGCTTTATTCACTCTTTACTATAAATTCGGCATAGGAAGTGAATCTGATGTATTTAATAATGTGCTCATACAATATTATATCGAACAATGCAGGGGTAGCATGACACCCCATATAAAGTTATTTTTTTCTTGCAACAAGTGTTGACATTATATTATTCTCATTCAAACTGATACAATGCGCTGTTATTTACATTGGGGTCTCCATTGGCTATTCTGTCAGATTTGTTTGGCAAGAATGCTTATCATGCAGTGGTCTTCCTGCCCTTGAGGCAATGCCCACCACTGAACTGCAATGGACTCCATCATAGGTTAATAGGATCCACCAGTTGGGTCTCACAATGGATGTAGAACAATGTTATGGTTTCTATTATAAACAGAAGCTATGACACAGATGGAAATGGAGTTAACTAAAAAAAGTAACAGTATTAAAATATTTAGCAAAAAATTCAGTTTCATATCCTTCAAAGGAAAAAGTCAGTACTCAGCTTTTAGTACTTGCTATCACAGTTCCTTACCTCTCCATGGAGATTTTTATTCAGCTATGCAATTCCCCTAAAACATCTCAATGGGATTCAAATTTGACCTGACCATAAAAGACCACCACAAAGCCTCCTTTGTGACCATTTAAGCCATTCTTGGAGGATTCACTAGTATTTTTAGGGTAATGTCCTGTTGTAAGATTCATTTTTTTTGCACAGTGTAAAATAGCAGTGGCTTCTACCATTTTGAGCTGTCCAGGCCATGATGCAGCAATTTCTAGAATAAGGTCCAGAAGCCGTGTCCCTCTTCATGGCAGGACCACAGTATGGAGCTGTTCATGTCAACCCTATACACATTGAATAGAGCAGGAACTATGCTCCATCTCAACTTGTAATAGGAGAGATATACAATTACAGTATGATGTTTATGCAGAGTGTACTCTACAAGCAATTGCGTGTTCAAGTCCCCTATATCATCTAGAAAAGAAAAAGTCTCAGAAACTTTTAGAAAATGTGAAAAACAGAAAACACCCACCTCCATTTCTGATTAATCATCTAAAAAATGTAAACAATAAAAAACAGATCACATAGATCAGCACCTGGAAATGTCTGAACTGTTAATATTTTGTGCTATTTATCCACTGTAGATCTTTATTCACACAATAGAATTTTCTTTCAGCAACCTGAGCCAATACCCTTAGATTTCTGACATGGATATATATAGAGTTCACTCAAGTTTTGAGCTCGGATTAGTCCCATTAAGGTCCTATAAACCCAATGCAGTTTCTGACACAGAATCTGTATGGAAGCTGTAAGGAATCAGTTAGTGACTAATCACCAATTTTTTATGGGGCACAGAATGCAGGTGCATTTTTTCCCACACAAACCATTTGTTTTGGAAAGTAAATAATGTGTATGTCCCTTTCTCCCCCTGCGGTGGATTCGCCGAGCAGGAGAAGCGACGGAAACCATAGTTTTCTATGAGAACTGTGGATTACCGTAATGACTGGGACGGATTGGAGCCGTACTGCAGCGCAAATCCGGCGCGCAGTATGGCTCCAATCCACGCCCAAATAAGCCATGTGAACATGGCCTAAGATGAATAATTACCCAATGCTAGAAATGCTGTACTTCGGTCAATTGTGTCTCCCCCCAGAAGAATGGATAAAAGATGAAGACATCTCATGGTAACTGATGGTTTTGCAGTACATAAAGGGGTGAAAGAGAATGAAGACACCTGATGCATTCTTGCATTGGTTGTGATTAGTTAAAAAAAAACTGATCTTGTTGCAATTGATGCACAGTATATGAATTTAGATTGTGAGCCCAGTTGGGGACTGACAATCTGTGTACAACGCTGAGGAACATGTAAGTGATATTTAAACTATAGTAAATAAGTGACATTACATTACAACATATCCTTTATGATCAGGAGTTGTACCTTAAAGACACTCTGGATGAGGTAAAGGCAGCTGGATCCTTCTTGGCTTGCAGAGGGTGAATCATAGTTAAAAGTTCCTGATGGTCCCAGAAACTTTTTTCGACACAAATCTGAAATAAATACATTACTTGTCATCAAATCTTGCTGAACCTTAGATCATAAATCTAGTCTAGAGCTTTACATAATAAAGTACATAAACATTACCAGAGGCCTGATGTATTGAAAAGTGCAATTATACTCGAAAGAGTAGAACAGTAACACAGAGGACAAACAGTAATAAGGTAGTGATAATAACAGAACCCATGATTTAAATTGGGCTAGGGGGGACAAAAAGAGAAAAAACATAAATAAAAATATTTCTTACCGACTTGTCCCCTACTGCTATCACCCCAGAGCTTCACAGCAACCTGCTTCTCTTTCCTCCTGGGTTTTCATCCCAAAACACAGGAGAGACTCCAATGTAAATGGGATGAGAACCCAGAATGGAAGAGAAGCAAATAATTATATTTCTTTTTCTGCCCATCCTGGCCCCATTTCATAAAAAAAAATAAAATAAATATATTATATATATATTTATTATATAATATATATATAAATTTTATATAAAATATATTTATATATATTATATATATATATATATATATATAAAGGGGACACTCTTAAGATCAGTAAGATGGTGGGAAGGGCAAAATGGGCAAATACACTTGGACCTTAATTACTCTCCGTAGGACAATAATCTAAGACAATGAATCTAAGCCGATTACACATGAGCAATTGTTTTGTGATTACTACTCCTACCTTTACATTATAAGCATGCATGCTCAGATAGGTGAAGTGTGCATGTTTATTTTAATCTGGAGAGTGAAATAGGCCAATGCCACGCCCCTCTGTCAGAGCTTTTCTTCTGGGAAGAAGAAACCCCTAAAAATGAGATTACTTACTGATGCAGCTTTGGTGACATTTGTTTTAGCGGTACTGTGTGGAGGTATTATTAGGGCACTGTGTGGCATTATTAGTTAGGCACAATATAGTAGTATTGTTGTAACACTATTTCAGCGCTATACAGTATAGTGATGTAATTGGGAAGCTAAATGATATTATTTTTGGAATAGATTGTGATTTTTTTAAATAAGCTAGTTTTTCTTCCTTCTAAATAAAAAGATGAACATTCAAAATGTATTACCCAGGGATCTCCATAAACCTTGATCCTACACATAACAAAACATAACCAATATAATGACAACTTGATATGTTCTCCTAAATGTACAACCTATGATGAGGATGCACATCCAAAATTAGATTTCAGCATAACTTATGTTTTACTAGTAGGACAACTTCAGATACAGTTATATTTGGGGAAAAAAAACTATCTGCTGTCCTCTACTACTGTCCTTGGTCAGGTTAAGCACCAGTGAAGTGAGCAGGCCTGAGTTTCAATACCAAACACATCCCCTATAGACCGGTGTGGTGCTGTTTTAAGAAGCAAGCAGACATGTTTTTCTAATTCTACAAAATCCCTTTAATATTATATTATGGTAAAATAAAAGTACTTACTGCAGTCATAGGCTTTATTGATCTTCATTATGTCTAGATTATTCATTCCAAAATGCTGTCCAAGAGTCATGTTAGGGTTGGATTTAGCAGCCATTGTTGGCCGTCCATTCATGCTATAAGCTGTCCTATGAGAGATTAACATGTGTGGTCATAAGTAATGTAACCTAGAATGACTTTACTTGTCCTATATAACATCTGTAAATAAACCCAAGAAGATGAACTTCTCAAATTGCCGTCCACGCTCATTACAAATTTCCGAAAGGCAATCAGTCATTGTCATTACCCATTCCTGAAGCAGCACATTTTGGTGGCAACGCTTTCATATCTCTTATCCTCCGCTTACGAGATCCAGAAGTTCTTAATTATATCATGGATATAGCCATATGAGGGCTCGGTGTCTGTGAGTCAATTTGTATTTTTAATTTACTAAGTAATGAATAGCAAAACAAAAAGAAACTGGTATGTGAGGTGCAATGGGAAGTAATGCACCAATTTTTTTTGGGTTCCTTTTTCATCAAGCGTACAGTGTATAAATTAGTTTTACTCCCAGCAATGCCAAGTTGCTATAGTTTTTGTTATATATTACTAAGTGTAAAATAATACAATCTTTATTTTTTTTTATTTGCTTTACATTGCCTACTTTTTGGGGCGGGCTGACCTGTAGTTTTTATTGGTACCACTCTAAACTACATATGTCTCACACACTCACCCCTGGCACTCACCACTGATCCTACCCGCCATGTCCCTGGTGTCTGCTTATGTCTGGCTGTGACAGACGTCATGTGACTAGTGTAACCAGTCAGTGGCTTCGGCAGTTTTGTGCTATATCCCTGACATTAATGCTCAGGAACTGAACAGCTGTTGAATGGGGATGTCAAAGAAGTAAACAAGGACCAGAGGACACCGCCGGCAGCACCAACGCTTGATCAGCAGTGAGGGCAAAGGTCAGTAAATGTATTTCAGTTCTGTATCCACGGCAGTAGCTTAAAATTGAAATAAACATATAATATAGACCTCCATTTTATTAATCTAATGAAACATTATAAAAATGGAAATGCTCATACACATTTAATGTAATTATTAGGTCATCCCATTTCTGTTTGATGTGTGGTTACAGAGTACACAATCCCTCCTGCATGTCAGACCCTACACTAAGATATGTGTTATATGATCTACTTTTGTCCTCTACTTACGCGGGATACTGCATGACTGAGCTGCAGTCATCCAGTAGGTCCTGGGCCTCTGCACCCTCCCAGTTACAAGCACTGCGATCATCTGTTTAAAAAAGAAAAAAAAACATTGAGATACTATCATAACATTGTTCTGGGTACAATTTGTAATTTCCTTTATTTCTAGTAGTGTGCGTTAGAGATTAGCAAATTTCTCAAAAATTAGATTCGGCTGATTTGTAAAATTTTCCCCCAAAAGTCGGTTTGTTTACAATCTATTTGCGACAAATCGTATTAAAAACAGCTATTTCCTGGCTGCGGAGAGCCTGTATTGTGTTGTAGAACATTGTGCCATGCAGAAATATGTATAGGGACCGTGGTTTGGTATTGAAACAATGCAGTGATTTAGAATCACACGCAGGTGACAGGCGCCGCTCTTAGAAATGCTTCACACTTCACTTATCTGGGCAGTTACGCGGGCAAAACTGACCAAATAACTGAAGTGGGAATGCAGCCTGACAGGGTAATGTCAGCGCCAGCTAGAAAGAACCGAGCAGAGGGTCAAGATCCTACTATAGCATCAAAGAGAGAACTACTTTTACACCGTCATCAGATGATTCCACAGATTATGACAGAACCTGTTCTGTTAGACGCTGATACATGTAGAGCTACAAAGAGTTACTTTTTTCACTAATTGTGGTGAACTATCCTTGAAATGCAGCTTGTGTATTTGTCATATACACACATCTCCATTACAGGCAGGTTATTATTTTGGGATATTGTTCTCTGTGCCAAAGACTTACTTTTTTCACTTATAAAGTGAAACACCTTTGAAATACGGCTTGTGTATTTGTCACATACACACATCTCCATTACAGGCAGGTTATTATTTTGGGATATTGTTCTCTGTGCCAAAGATACTTTGTTCACTTATAAAGTGAAATACTTGAAATACAGCTTGTGTATTGTCACAAACACACATCTCATTATAGCAGGTTATTATTTGGGATATTGTTCTCCACATAGAGTTACTTTTTTCACTTATAAGGTGAAAAACCTTGAAATACATGGGTATATGTAGAATCTGTGGGCAAAAAGTGAAGTGTGGCCAGGGACCTTATGTTAGCACCCCGACCCTGCGTCAAAATATGCAGCGTCACCGTCCAGATGCTCCTCATTGAGCCAACAGTCGCTCACCAAGGCGATTACCATGAGACAGTAGTATGCGTCCAGCCATCCTACGGCACAGAAGCTGACCATGCCCCTGTCCAATTTGTTGGTACTGCAGTCCCTCCCTTTTCAAGTGGTGGGCTCTGCACCATTCAGAGATCTGATAGCTTGTGCCGAGCCAAGGTGGAGAGTCAGTGCAGTGGGGGCCATAGTTACCCCAAGGAGAACTCGCTTGTCCACCTGAAATGTGGAGAGACTCAACTTTGGCAATATGAATCAGGCGTGGATCAGCCAGGTTTTTAACACACCAAAGCCTGATACATCAAATTAGATCAGCTATGCCACCTCACCCAAACTGACAAATGAGTCTGGATTCTTCCGGCTACCTGTCTCAGCTACTATTCTGATGCTGCCACTCGCCTGATGCCACACATCTGCTGCCAGCTGCTCCTTCTACCACCCACCATCTTTACTAGGGACTGATATTGCCACCCACCTCCCCACACTTCACTGGGCCATTATATAACTTTCTGATGCTACTGCCACCTCACCACTCAGGTCTCCTCATGCTGCTGTTGCTGTCACCTCCAGGCTATGTCACCATGTCACTCTCTGGCTTGATGCTGCTGCTGCCACCTCCTCACCTAGCTGCCGCCACCTCAAAATTATGTCATTGTGCCACTTTCCGGCCTGATGTTGCTGCTGCTGTTGCTGCCACCAATTGCACACTGTGTAATTGTGCCAATCTGTGGCCTACTCATGCTGCTGCCACCCCCACAATCTGTCATTGTGCCACTCTGTAAACTACTCATGCTGCTGCCACCTCCACAATCTGTCATTGTGCCACTCTGTAAACTACTCATGATGCTGCCACCTCCACAAGCTGTCATTGTGCCACTCTGTAAATTACTCATGCTGCTGCCAGCTGACCACTCTCTCACTCGACCACCCTGTGGTTTCCTACTGCTGTGTCCACCCTCCACCACACTATGATGTTGCCACTATGTTTGGTTTTCCCCTTCTTTTAATCTGTCAGAAGGAATAAAAAGGACAAACACAACCAATTGTGTCTTCAGAGAAGCCGTAAGGCCAGTATGACATGGTCCTCTGTTTGCATCAGGATTGTCTGATGATTAGGTAGTCAAAAGCAGGAGTGGATACAAAACACAGAAGACATGCAAATATTGCATTTACTTGTTATCTCTTTTTTGGATCAACTCCTGTTTCTTTTTGGCTTCAGCAATACTGATGGATTATTGACCGATTGAAAGCAGACACTGACTGATCAAAGGAATAGCAAAATGATGTGAAGTCAATGCAAAATTACTGCCGACACCCTCTCCACTCTTTCGGAGGGGTGGGGGTGGTCTCTGAACTGGATGGATTTTGGATGTGTGTAGGGGAGACATAAACATACTGGATTTGACACAGAGTTCTCCACAATAAGTGAAAAAATTAACTCTTTGCCACAGATAGCAATATCCCAAAATAAAAAAACGCTGGTTCAGGAACATTTGTATATATGACAAACACCTGTGTATTTGAAAGGTATTTCACCCCAGTAACTCGAAAATCAGAAGTATTATGCACAGAGTGCAATCTAGTGCAGCTACATAGAGATGCTTATGCATAAGAGACACAGTGACAAGTGGCAGAATTTAACACGGCTGCCCTATTTATAGGGCTGTGACATCACTAAAGCTGGCTGGCTGCTGATTGGCTGCATGTCTGCACATGTCATTGAGGGCGTTTCTTTCTTCCTCCTATAGTTCTTCGCCCCATATCACGCCATGTGCTCGCGGCTATTTTAGATTCCACAAATCGCCACCAACTTCGACTTTGTTCAGAATCAAATTTTTCCTGAAATTCTAAATGAATTCTACTTCAATAGAATTGATTTGCTCATCTCTAGTGTTTGTCTATAAAAACTCTACTAAGGCTCACACACACAACAGATCCCTGTGTACAGAGCTTGTATTGCACCGTCATATATGTCCTGTCACATGCCAGGTGTACGGAGATGTTCTTCCACTGCTTTCTTATACCTCCATAGTCTGTTGCAGCATACCTCATACACTAAGATGTTATCAATACTCAATTATAATCTCTACTGGTATTTGACTGGAGTTTTTCCACACGGTTTTTGACCCATCTCCAGGATGAGTCTTGATAGATATCAGAATGGTTACATTTCTGCCCCATCTGATGCTGTTGCTGGGATGAAAGCTATTTTACTCCCAGCCACAGCGGTTCATTGTGGTTAAAGGACTGGTTGAGCTGCTCAGGTAGAAATTAAGGAGGCACACCTACCCCTTTTTCATTTTATGTTCAATTCCGTGTATATCCTGTCATGACCTTGTTTGTTATAAAATGGGGAAAGTCATCCATAAAGTGGGTGAACTGTTACCAGTTGAGAGAAAATGATAAAATTTGGTTTACAGTTTAGTAGCTTGAGTATAATCCATTATTGGATATATAATAGAAAGGCTGCGGACAAAAATGTTCGATCCCTCCGGAGCCTGGTGTTTCTCTTTTGTTATTTTATTAATTGCTTTAAAAGGGAATAAGTTCTAAAATCTTTATTGATCTTCCATTAGAGTCATATTTAGTCCAAAATAAGAAACCTCTGTATGTCTTCTAGAAGTGTTAATAGAATTCAGAGGGCCTCATAGTAAAATAAAATGGGCCTCCTCCAACTAACAGTAAACTGAAAAAGCAGAATAAGTGCTAGATAGAAAAAAGCCACCAATTTCTAATTCCTTACATAAAAGTACAATGTTCTCACACCTAAGTGGACTTCCTCAACTGCTGGGTGATATAGAAGGTGGAATGATCTCTATTTCTGTCTATAGTTTAGTCCATGATGTCTTTGTATGAAACCTTAAGCAAACAGCCATACAGTAGAGACCTCATACACCTCTATGGAAGCCCTATTACAGTTCCCTACAAAAGAGATCCATTATAAAGCTGTGTGCTTGAGGCCTTAAGGAGCACCTATCACCTCCACAGAAGCACAAAAAATATAATAGTAGAAGAAATGATAAGACTTTTTTCTAATACATCAATACATCAGTATTACAGGGGGACAGATTTTAGTTTCACTTTCTTAGCAGAGCTCATTATGTTGCAGGGATTCTTTTTGTTGAGCGATACCAACTGTACAGAGGTATCTGAGGGTATAGCTGCTTGCACATGGAGATCTGAGTCTCTCACTACATACACTGCGGCAGACACAGCACACTGAGGACATATGTGACAAGGTTTACAGGCATCTACATTACACTGTTGTTTTGTTATATCCAGCACAGAAATAGCAGCCTAGAGCTTACCAGTGTGCACACATGATATAGAATTCCTGGCTCCTGCTTTCACAGTGGACTCTTCCATTTCACAAACAGTTACTTTGACACAACTGTCAACATAGTGATCCATCAAGTTGTCATGTGCCTACTTGGCCTTACTTAAGAGCAGTCTTAAAGGGCTAGCACTTTAAAAAAAAAAAAAAACCTGAATTACAGGTAAAATGCTTTAATTTTCCTAATGAATCATATTTGAGAAAGTGGTTGTATTTTAATCTCATGTTACTTCATAAGATTTCTCTAGAGGTGATAGGCCCTCTTTAAGCAGATAGAATTATTAAATCCTTTATATCAACTGTTTCTAATACCCTATAGAAGAAGCAGATATCTGACTTATGGAAAATATACCAGTTATAAGTACTTACTTGGAGAAATGTTTTCCCATAAGATATTGATATACTGGTCTCGATCATTCCTGTTTTGCTCATGGTAGAAGCCCAGTGCGTGCATGAGTTCATGCTGAATTAGATTGTATCTTATACAGCCAGGTATAGCCAGGCTTAATGTTTGTGCACCTTTAACCTTGCCAATGTGCGACCAACACCTGAAAAAGAAAAGTGTCACTAAGGTCTCAGTAAATGCCCAGTCCATATGGGCCCCCTAATACTGCACATATTTATAGACAAACACTTTCTAGTGATTCCTCGTTCTTTGTGGTCAAATAGTTGCAATTTTTTTTTTCAATAGCAATGCAATGCTTTATAGTTTTAATAGTTCTACACATTGTATTGATCCTTTATAGATTTAAGATGGTTTCACATGTTGCATATATGCAAAACCAAGTTTTTTTACTGACATTTCTGAATGTCATTTTCTTTTAACCAAAACTGCAATGGCCAGATGTTAGATTAAATTCAATAGGGAAACATGAAACGTACTACATAAATTGCATTTTTCTTAGTGCAGTTTTATTTTTACTTTGGATACATTTTGTTGATCAGTGATTGTTTCTTTCAAATACAGCATGCTGTATATGTGGTTCTATTTTCAAGCAGTTTGTGTTTTTCTTCATTTGTTTTTCTCACTACACCATGCATAATTTAAGTATGAAGCAGATCTTATTGGGCTTTTAGCTTGTGCTTTTTTCTATTGGGTACTATTTATTTTGATACATATCTAAAGTTTAGGGGAATTTTAGTAAGACTAAGGTTTTAGGCATGGATGGCTTGTCCACTGAAATGTTAGAAAAGAACTTCACTGTGCATTATTACTACTATTGCTTTCATTCATTACACATTTCCCCCATCCCTGAAGCAGACCCAGTTGCAGGGCAATCTGCTCTGATAATGCGAAGTTGGGTATTATGGGCAACATGTAAAAATCCTGGTGCTGACAGGCCAGTTCTAAATTGCTTTAAGGCAATGTAGAATGCGCCAGAATGTATGACCCTGTTCTTCTGCAGGTCATACATACAGGGCAGTGTAGAGCAAATACCACAAGTGTGGCTCAGGCACCAACTTTACCCTGGTCTGGCTGTTCCTCTGTAGACCATACAAACAGGCGCAGTGTAGTGCCAATACAACAAGTCTGGCTCAGGCACCACCTTTACCCTGGTCTGGCTGTTCTTCTGCAGGTCATACATACAGGGCAGTGTAGAGCCAATACCACAAGTCTGGCTCAGGCACCACCATTACCCTGGTCTGGCTGTTCTTCTGTAGATCATACAAACAGGCGCAGTGTAGAGCCAATACCACAAGTCTGGCTCAGGCACCACCTTTACCCAGTTCTGGCTGTTCTTCTGCAGGTCATACATACAGGGCAGTGTAGAGCCAATACCACAAGTCTGGATCAGGCACCACCTTTACCCTGGTCTGGCTGTTCTTCTGTAGATCATACAAACAGGCGCAGTGTAGAGCCAATACCAAAGTCTGGCTCCGGCCCACACCTTACCAGGTCTGGCTGTTCTTCTGCAGGTCATACATACAGGACAGTGTAGAGCCTATACTACAAATCTGGCTCAGGCACCACCTTTACCTGGTCTGGCTGTTCTTCTGCAGGTCATACATACAGGGCAGTGTAGTGCCAATTAGTGTTGAGCGATTTTTATCGACAAAGTTGAAATCGGCAAGGTTTTTATGGTGATCGAAATTTTCAGATCATGCGATAATTAAGGTTAAAATCTGTGCATCATCTATTAAGATCGCGCCATTTTCGGCACTTCCTGTAATTTTGGCGGCCAGCAAATCAGATTACAGAATAGAGCAGGGTGAGATGTGTGTGCAACGTCATTACTGGGATGTGTATGGTTGCGATTGGCTGGAAAATCACATGACCTCGTATTACATAGAACAGCGTTTCCTGTTCAGCCTTAATGTCTCTCAGCCTCTCATAGGAGTAGGACGTGCGCTCTGCCTGTGGCCAAACAGCTCAGCGAAATTAGTCTATTTCTGCACAGAGAAACCTCTACTATTAGCTGTGATCCTTCCAATTTAGTTAGATTAGAGATTTGAAGATTTTATGTAGTTAGCTAGAGAATTTTAAAGCAGCATCTACCGCTGTAAAGTCACGGGGTGAGAGGGGGGGGGGCGGGCAAACACAGACAAGCTCTATCTATAAAGAACACTGGATAAAGTTCACCAAGACTTAGTGTAGACATTGCACTGCAATATCTTTATTATTAACAGTTTGCTATTGAAATATTTCCTGGATATTGGGCAGCCTGAACTTATATTGGATACACATCATTTCTAGTAACTGCAGGTCTCTTTGTTAGGTGCAAAACTCCACTTTTATTATCAGTATACATTTCAGATAGGTGTTCATTTTCAATTTTACCAATTCCACCTGTGTCTATATATCCACCTTGCAGTTAAATTACAATCCAGCAATCTTGTAGTCCGCACAGGTTGTTTGTTGCCAAAAATACCGTGTATCATACGAAAACATCACAGATATGTTTTTTTTTACTTTTGCGCACCCAGCTTTGTTCATTGACGCAGCATCCACGTAAAACATAAAACAGCAATTCTATAGTCACCACAGGTTTATTGAATGGTTCTCAATATACCGTGTTTTATACGAAAACATAACAGATACGTGTTTTTTGACTTTTGCGCACCCAGCTTTGTTCATTGACGCAGCATCCACGTAAATCTTAAAACAGCAATTCTATAGTCACCACAGGTGAATTGAAAGGTGCAAAAAATACCGTGTATTATATGAAAACATAACAGATACATGTTTTTTGACTTTTCCGCACCCAGCTTTGTTCATTGACGCAGCATCCACGTAAATCTTAAAACAGCAATTCTATAGTCACCACAGGTGAATTGAAAGGTGCAAAAAATACCGTGTATTATACGAAAACAACAAATACGTGTTTTTTGACTTTTGCGCACCCAGCTTTGTTCATTGACGCAGTAGTAACCAGTAAATCTGAAAACAGCAATTCTATAGTCCCCACAGGTGAATTGAAAGGTGCAAAAAATACCGGTTATCATACGAAAACATAACAGATACATGTTTTTTGGACTTTTACGCACCCAGCTTTGTTCATTGACGCAGCATCCACGTAAATCTTAAAACAGCAATTCTATAGTCACCACAGGTGAATTGAAAGGTGCAAAAAATACCGTGTATTATACGAAAACAACACATACGTGTTTTTTGACTTTTGCGCACCCAGCTTTGTTCATTGACGCAGTAACCACGTAAATCTTAAAACAGCAATTCTATAGTCACCACAGGTGAATTGAAAGGTGCAAAAAATACCGTGTATCATACGAAAACATAACAGATACGTGTTTTTTGACTTTTGCGCAACCCAGCTTTTGTTCATTGACGCAGCATCCACGTAAATCTTTAAAACAGCAATTCTATAGTCACCACAGGTGAATTGAAAGGTGCAAAAAATACCGTGTATTATATGAAAACATAACAGATACGTGTTTTTGACTTTTGCCCAATCCAGATTTATTGATAGACACCTTGCAGTTAAATTTGAATCCAGCAATTTTGTTTTGATTAGAGGGATTTGAGAATAGCTGTGATTTGCCGTCTTTTAATAAGAGACTTTCCAAAACTATTCCATACCTTCTCAAATTTTTATATTTCTGAACTGGAGCAAAATTGAGGGGGTTTAAGGAGCAAAGGGGGGGGTTAGCCCCTGGAGGTGGGGTTTGGGAAAAGAAGGTGCCCTTCCAGTGCTGGCCGAAAAAAAACGCATGCCACGGATCGTCAGTTGCGGGCCGTCGGGCCCTGTCTTTCGCGGGGCCCGGGGGCCCTGTGAATCAAAAGTAACAAAACATCGTCGCCAATCTGTCCTTCAGGGGTTTTAATGAAACCTGAAATCTAGAGTCTTCCCTTTCCTCGCCTCCCAGTCACGCCACAAATGTGTAAACAATCATCAGCTTTCCCCCCCAAACATAAGCAGCCCAAATGTAAAAAATCGTTTTCCCCAACCCTGGGATAATCCATTGTCTGAAGACCTCTTTGTTGCCCAAAATGGGGTTGGGGTCAGAAGGCATGGTAAAAGATCAAAGGGGGATGTTTTAGTCCTGCCTACCCCCAGTTATGATCCCTTCAGAGGAGGTAAAGGGGAAGCCGGTAAATCGGAAAAAACCCCGGGGGCGGTGGGGAAAAGCCTTGCGTGCCCCTTGTTTTGTTTACCCCCAGCTGCGGGAAATGCAGAAAGTCAAAAGACCAAGTAAACCTGGGGTTGATGAGGAGGGAATGACGAGCCCATTGGGGATCCACCCTGGTTTTTTTCCCCCCAGAATTTGTTTGGGCGAGGCTTTCATCAGGGGGCCCGGGAGGAAGACGAGGGTTTGTGGGGGTAGTGTAAATTAGGGGTCCCCCAAAAAAAGGGAGGGGGCCCGGTCCAGAAGCCCCGCTGAATTTTTGATTCCGCCAGAAAACGGTCACCCGCAAACCCCCTCTCTTCGCTTATCGCCGTCAAAAGGTCCGGGCCCTCTCAACCTGGGTTTTTTGGGGCCACCCTCTGTTTCCCCAGCGATGTTTTAGGCCGCCTTTGCCGTAAACGAAATAAGTAGAGGCAAAAAGGGAACCCTTTAAAAGGGGGTTAACCACCCCAACTGTCTATCCTTGCAGCGAATGCATAGTTGAAATGGGGGGGAAAAAACCCCTTTGGCCAAAAAAGGCAAACCCGCCCGGCCGGGGGGCCCCCAAAACCACTGTAACCCCCTGTCTCCGCCCTCCTCGCCCCAAACCCAACTTTTTCCTAAATCCCCCATGTCTCTCAGGGGTCTTGATCAGGGATCCCGCCTTTTTCACCCTTCCACCTTTCCCCCGGGAGTACCACCACACCCCCAGAAAACCCATCCATTTCCCCCCCTTCCCCTTTCCCCGCCAGTTTTGACGCCCTTTCACGCCATACGGGCGGCCGGGGCCCTGGGCACCCGCCTTTTTCTTCCGGTTTGGGAGCAAAAAGAAACATTTAAACCCCAAACCCATCCAAACCCCAAAAGCCTAAATTTCGGCATTGCCAGGTTTTTGGGCCCTTTGGAAAATTTGTTCCCTTTTTCCCGTTGGGGGCAAAATTTGGGTTTTTCCCCCAAACCGTCATGGCCCCGCCTGCCCCCAATTCCTTTTGCCGGCAGGCTTTTTTTTGCCGAAAAGCCGTCCCTCCCCTGGCCACCATTTGCCCATCAAAAAATTTTCAAGGGGTTGTTTCTGCATCTGTGCCCCGGGAAAAACCCCCTTTTCTCCCCACCGACACAGGGCTATAAGCAGGGCCCAAGGGCCCGCTTTATCTCTGTGACGCTCCCGGGGTGAGTTTGGGTGGATGTCTTGGGGGTAAACGGGGCTCTCGGGGCCTGGCGTTTGCTTTCAAAACCCCCCGGGATGGTGAAAAAGGGGGGCCTTTTTTCCCCCCAAGGTCCCCCGGGGTGGCATCACTTCCCCAGAGAAAAACCAGGCCGTTTAAAATTTAAATTCTTTTTGGAGCCCGTCCACACCAGGTAAAGCTGTGGAGGGTTTTCCCGCAATGAGACCAGCGCTGGCGGGGGTGACAAAAACCTTGTGCCGGGGAAAGGGTTTGGTGTGCGATAACGGGCAAAATTCTGGGGCCCCCCCTTTAAATGGGTTTTGGGCTGGAGCCCCATCCGGGGCCTGGCACATGTATAAAACCCTTGTCTTTTAAAAATTTTCTAAAACTTCCCCGGGGTTGGGAAATGCCTGTAAGAAGGCCCGAGGTTTTGAGTTCCATTTCCCCCCTTTCGCACCCTGTTTCGTCCCTTTTTGGCGCTTTTTGCAGCGTCAGTTTCGGCCCCCCCCGAAAACCGCTATTTTTGGGGTGGAAAACATGCGGGAAATTTACCCTCCACTTCTCCAGGTTTGTGGGAGCAGTGCAAATTGCCATTACGCAGAACGAAGTGACACATGGCCTGAAAAACCCACGGTGGGGACCCGGGGTGTTGACCACCGGGTGGAGGGCAGGTGAAAGACCCTCTGCCCATCCTTCCCCCAGTTTTGAAAACCCCCCAAAAAAGGGTCGGGCGGCGTTTTCCCCTTGTCAGCTTGCCCATTTTTGGTGATCTTATTTCTGGAACGTCGGGGACACCCCGAAACATCAGGTCCCCCCAGCGACGGAGGAGGGGGGGGGGGGGAAAAAAGATGGGGAAAAGGACCCTTTTCTCTCTGCCAAATCCAAAGGGCCCCGACTTTTTCAATTTTTATCGGTTTCATTAGGCAGTGGTTCAGGGCCCCAAGGCTGGGTGCAAGGCGGCCCCCTCAGTCTGGGGTGCATCACCGAGGCAAGTCAGGGCTGTGTTGAAGCTGTCCCCGGGGAAAGGGGAGGAGGAGGAGGAGGTATTCCAAAAAAAACCGACTCCCTCCTTTGGGAAAGGGGTTTGGGCCGTGAATTTGGGCAGATGGGGAAGATAATTTTGTTTAGTGCCACTCAACCCAAGGGGGGCCTTGGGAAAAACTAAAGGGCTCCATCTCTAAACATGAGGCTTGGATGCTCCATTTCCCCAAACATACCCCTGCTTTTAAGGCCATAAAATTGAACAAAATTTAAATTGGGTTGGCCCCCCTGGATCCCGGGGAAACAAAACAAAACTGGGGCACTTTCCTTTCACCCACCCAAATAGAAGTAAAATGCGGGAAAAATGGGGGCCCTTTGTGATTGATTAACGGGGAGACATCTTTTTTGCTTCTGTTTTAAATTTCTTCAAATGTCAGGGTTTTGGAAAAAACGCCAGCGCCCGTGACGGGCGTTAGAGTGCCAAGTAAAGGGTTGGGGCAGCGCGGCAGCAGCGGGGAAAAGGGGGCAAAAAGGCCTAATGGTGCCTCGGGCAATCTTTATTTACCACCTCACCAATGCATGCGATGCGGGCCCCCGATAAAACCCCCAGAGACCGTTTAAGTTCATGGGGGGCACGCCCTATTGCGTCCAACACCGTTTTGTTTTTGTATGTGTTTTTCCCGGAAAACCCCCAATTTGATTTTCTGGGTACCCCAAAATTTGGGAAGAATGGCCCAGTTGGCTCCCCACCCTTTTGGGTTTTTGTCCCCCCCAAATCACCAGCGCATATCTAGGGGCCCCCTTAGAAACAGCCGGAGGATTCATTACGGGACAAAGCCCCGGTTTTCCACAATAATGTTGATTTTTGACTTTAATCAAGATAAATTCGGCAGGGGTCCCCCTGTGATGTTGTCCCCCCCAAATTTTTTGGAGTCCACCGATTAGTTGATGGTTTTAACTTAAATTTCCTCCCCAAAACAGAAAGGGTCCTCTTAAAAAAACTTTTTTTTTAAAATGTTTCCTTTTTTCTTACTGAAAATTTTTTTTTCTAAATTTCCCAAAAATTTCATTTTGCGGGTTTTCGTGGGGAAACCCAAAAAGAAAACCAAAGGGTTTTCCATAAACAAAAAAAAATTATTCCATTATTTCACTTCATCTTTAGAATTTTTCACATTGTCAATGGTTTTGGGGTCTGTTGCCTTCACAAATTTTTTAAAAGTGGCTGGAAGGGGAAATCATATTTTTAAAATTTTTTTTTGGGCTGTTTTTGTGAGATTTCAGAAAATCATGGTCCCCCTTTGGAAAAAAATTGGGTTCAAAATGGGATTTTTTCCTTCACCCTTTTTTAAAAAGTGGGGTTTAGAAATCATTTTTTATAATTTTTTTTGGGGCACCCTGCTTTGAAGGGAATACTAAGGTCCCATTTTTTAAAAAATGTTGTTTCTAATAGGGCAGGTTCTTTACAATTGGCAAAAGTTGGGCCTGGGTCCCTGTTTTGAAATTTTTTGGGGGGGATTTTTCTTTACATGCAGCTATATCCCGGTCCTATTATAAGAAATGTTGTTTTAACAGAACATTTGGTTTTTCACAAATTTTCCAAAGTGGCTAAAAGGGGCATGCTTTTAATTTTTTGGGGGGCATTTTGCCCGTGACATGAGCTAAACTACAGGTCCTAAATTTTAAAAAATGTTGTTTTTAAAAAGGGGATTTGTTCTTAAAAATTTGGGCCCGAAATGGTCAAGGGTGATGGTGCTGTCAGAAAAAAAGGAATAGGTAGGGGGCACTGTTAATGGGAAAAATTTGCAAAAAAGGGCTTGTTTTTTGCAAAAAACTTTAAAAATAGCTTCAATCCCCTTTTATTGGACCCAAACCCTTTAAAACAATTTAAAAAAAAGAAACAAAAACATGGGGGGATTCCCATCCGATTTTTTAAAAAAGTGTTTTTTTAAATTAAAGTAAAAAAAACCCTTTCCGTACAAAATAGCTGTTAAAAAAATTTTCCCCTGAATTTTACAAAGGGGGGTACGGAAAAATTTCCCCGTTTTTGGTTATTCAGGGCATGGAAATATGGAGCAGGACAGAGAACAAAGTACGGAGCTTTTTTCCCCCAGCACGTTGAGTTAAAAAAGAGGGGAAAAAAAGGGCCCAAAAAAAGGGCCCCCTCCGGTGTAAAAAGGGGGCGTTTAAACCCCAGTAAATTTCCCAAAGGGGAAACTCAATGGGGCCACCCTCATATGGAGGGGCAAGCGCTTTCCCCGGGATTGAAATGTTTTACTGAGGGGAAAGGGTGGGGTTCTCACCCCCTTTCCCCCCACATCTGCTTCAGCACTGGGGGTTTTGTTTCTTTCTCATTTAGGGAATTTTTTTCCGCGTGTTAATTTGTGACGGACGCCACCTGGGCCTCACCCCCACCCACTGTAAACTCCCCGGCCCCGGGGCAGGGTTTTTGGCCCCCGGGAAGGAAAAGAATGTCCTTCAACTTTTGGGGGTTTTTAAAGACTTTCCTTTTTCCCGGGACTTTTTAAAATTGGGGGGCATGCAGGGTTTTGGGGGTCATGCCCCCTGGCCCAGGACAGGTATAGTCAATGTCCCGGTTTAAACTAAAAAAGGTGGGTTTTAAGACTCCCCTTTTTTCCCGGGACTTTTAAACTGGGGGGCATGCAGGTTTGGGGCTTTATGCTGTGTTTTTCCAAAGGGCAAGGGGTATTCAATGTCCATTTTAAGTTAAAATGATTGGGTTTAAAATCATAATGCCTTTTGGCACTTTTTAATTTGTGGGGGATGAGGGTTTAAGGGGGCATTGGGGGGGTACAAGAAAGGGGGGAAATGAAAGGTGTGTGTTTTTTTTTTTTTGTGGCTTTTATAACCTAAGTGTTTGCCTAAGATGTAGCACTATCCATTTGACTGGGTTTTGGGTGTTAAAATTTCCCTTTTTTCCAGCCCTTTTTGGGTGGGAAAATGAAAGGGGTTGTTGCCTCCCATAGAAATTTTTAAAAGTCATCGCTCATAATCGATGCTTTACTAACGAAAAAAAACCCTTTTCGGGTGGGGGCCCACTTTTCGACTATCGCCCGATGTCGTTTGCCAAAGAATCCCTCAACAATAGTGCCAATACCCAAGTCTGGTCAGGCACCAAAATTTTCCCTGGTCCCCGGGTTTTTTCTTCTGAGGTCATACATTCAGGGGAGTTTTAAAAGCCAAAAACCCAATTTGGCTCAGGCACCCCCCCCTTAAACCCGTCTGGCTGTTCTTCGGGAGATCTTTCAAACAAGGGGCAAGTGTTGAGCCCTTTCCACAAGCTGGCCCCAGGCAAACCCCCTTTACCCTGGGCTGGCTGGTTTTCTGTAGATCATACAAACAGGGGCGTGTATGCCAAAACCACAAAATTTTTTTGGGGGCAGGCACCATCTTTTCCCCGGTCTGGCTGTTCTTCTGTAGATCATACAAAAAGGCGCGTATAGAGCCAATACAACAAATCTGGGTCAGGCATTCCCTAAAACCCGGTCTGGTTTTTCTAACTGTTTTTACGCCTATGTTTTGGTTTCCAAAAATCATAAAGGTGTCTACTTCTAGAAAAGTGGTGCCCAAAGCCCCCAGAACCCCCCAAAACTTTGGGCAATTTAAAAATTTTTTTTTGGCGCATTTCAAAGTGACTTATCGTTTCCAAAGGGTTTATTTTGGCTCAAACTAAAACCCCGAAAAGGGCACCCCGTTAAAACATGTCACCTATATTGGGGGCTGGCATTTTATACAATTATTGAGGGGGAAAAAAGTAAGGTGGCAGGCTGCCCAAATCAAAAAAGGGAAAAAAAGAGGAAAAATTTTTCCCCATGGGAAAACCCCGGGAGGGCCAGGTTTTTACGTGCTCCCCAAAAATTTTAAAGCCCCTTTTGGGGTTTTGGGTTTACACAACTTTTTGGGGCGAGTAAAGTGGAACCCCGCGCTACAGGGGTTTTAAAATTCCCCAAAAAGGGGGGGGCGGCCCGGGGGGGGTTGGTCCCCTAGTCATGCATTGTTGCGGGGGCAATTTTGGGCTAACAAAGGAAAATTAAATTTTTCCCCCCCTCCCCCCTTGGGGGATTTACATTTCGAGGGGTTTTTAAAAGGGTTTTGGAAAGGGGGTTTCCTGTACCTGAATAACCTTTGGGTTTTGCTGACACAAACCCTCAAGAAGGGTTGGGAAATCCTGTGCCCTCCTCCCCACCTGACTTGGGATACCCTGTAATTTTTCATATCGTAAGGGGTTTCATTTTCAGTAAATAAAGGGTGGTTATTTTACCAAAAAAAAAGGGGGCCCCTTCAATTTAAAATTTACCAGTCCCTTACGTGGTGCTCCCAAAATTTTGGCACCCCGATTACAAAAAAATTGGGGGTATGCCTCCTCCTCCCCCTTTTCCCGCCCCCGACCCCCCCCCCCCGTCCTGGCCCAAAGTGGTCCTGAATACCTTATTCACCCCAAAAAAACAAAATGTATTGCTTCCCCAAAAAATGAAAGGGGAAAAAGGTCCCAGGGGATTCGGACCCAAAAAAAACCCCAAAATTTGGCTATCACATCCAAAAACAATTTTTTGAAAAAATAAGCATAGGTGCACACTGGCGGGCGGGTAACGTACATTATTCCAAATGTCGCGGGCCCCACAATGACTTTTAAACAAAGAGGGGATTAGGAATTTTTTAAAAAAGCATTTTCTGCAAAGGGAAAAATTTAAAACCTGGGAAATTTTAGTTTTCCCGTTTTGATCAAAAAATGTTTAAAACTCACCTCCCCAAATTTCATCAAGGGGGTCCCCCCACAGGTGAGTCCTAACACTAAAACGTTTCCTCTTTTGGAGCCTGTTCAGACTCCAACACCTTAGGGAGTGAAAAGGACTAGCTATTGAATATCCGCACTGATTTAAAACCTGTGGAGATGGGCGGAGTGCAAAAAGCCAATGAGGCAGCCACTCCTCATACAGACTAAAAAAACACAGTTTGGCTCTGCACATCCAAAAACATTTTTTTTTTTTCATATTCAAAGCAGTTTATTAAGTATTCAAACACATGTCACAAAACACTGCATGAAACAATCAATGATATGCATATCACAGGTCAATGATTAGTACAATATAGGTACATTGAAGGACCCGTAGAGAACAAAATTCAAAAACATAAATCATATGTATCATCTGTTCGAAGTATTTCAAGTGTATCATGAGAAAAGTACGTCGTCATCATTATTACCCTATTACACACAAGCAGAGAACAACAAATGGCAGCGCGGGGATTATAGCCTGTCTTGAAATACCAGCAATCGTTGTATGTGTGCTGTATGTGCTAACAGAGCCAATGGAAACACATTTATGGCTCTTTGGAATACTTAAAAATCCAGTCAGAAAAACAAAAACGAGAAACTAGTGCCAAACATAGGAGAGATCGGAGGGTCAAAATGAGCGGTGGACCACAGGTGGAGGGGCTGTGCGAAATTCCTCGCCGAGTAGGGATCGATCCCGGTCACTGCACGAGTGCCTTCATGCCCTATCTGAGACCTCAACTACTATATGGGGGAGGAGAATTGTTCTAAGTTTCAAGGAGCTTGAGATATTCAGACGAGCCACAGAACACCATCCATTTCGACCAGGTGGCCAGGTACTTGTCATTGGTCTGATTATGATCTGCCCGTATCTCTTCCATACGTTGGATAACAGACAGTTCATTGAACCATGAGGCCAATGAGGGTATCACCGTTGATCTCCACAACCTCGGTATCAACACCTTAGCTGCACAGAGCATAAAAATAAGAATGTGACCCTTAAGCATATGTACCGGCATTGGGATAATCTGTAAGAGTACGACTAACGGGTCATTCTGTAATCGAATCCCTGTCACCAGCTCAATGACCTGCAACACTTTGGTCCAGAAACCCTGGATCAATGGGCATGACCACCATATGTGAGACATAGACCCAGCCGTCGCACCACATCTCCAGCACACATTAGGAACTTGGGGATTCATTGCGTGCAATAGTGTAGGCACCCTGTACCAACGGGAAAGTATCTTAAAATTAAGCTCTTGTATCCTACAAGGCACAATAGATTTGTATGCCAGTAAGTTTGCCATCTGCCACTCTTCCTCCGCAATAGACCTCCCAAGTTCATGTGCCCAACTTGCTTGATAAGCAGGCCTAGAGTCGGACATGGATGAAATAAGCAACCCGTATATTTTGGAAATCAGGTGTCCCTCGGGGGCGCCTTTTACACACAGGGTCTCCAGTGGGGTGAGCGGCCTGTGAAAGTTTAGTTTCGCTTTATTAGAAGCATAGTAATGCGTGATCTGCAAGTACCTAAACCAGGTCAGCGGGAGATAAGGGAAAGTCTCCTTGATCCCTGCCAAGGGCTGAATTCCCTGGGGAGCAAGCACATCTGCAAACAGCAATGGTCTTTTACCCTGCTCGTCTGAGGCTATGAAAAGGGGGCAATTTAGTTCCAAAGAGGGGTTCCCTGCTATAGGAGTCAGTGGGCCACCGGGGGAAAGCAAGCCTCTCTTCAAGCCATATGTGCGCCACGACTGAATGGTGTGTCGTGCCACCCAGGGAAGTTTCCTCACAAGCCGTAAAGACAGAGCAGAGGGAGGTAGCCAAGGAAGGTTTGAAAGTGGGGCTTTATAAATATTTTCCTCCAGCTGCACCCATAGCTTCACAGAGCGATGTTGGTAGAAGTCAACAAAGCGCACTGCCACCGCCGCTAAGTAATAGGCTTTGATATCGGGCAAAGCTAACCCTCCCTCTTTCCTCTCTCTAATAAGAATAGATTTGGCGATCCTCGCCTTCCTACCCCCCCACACAAAGTGCCGTAATTGCTTATCTATCTGCTGAAAGAAGGTTTTGGGCAGAAAGCATGGGATGGCCTGTAAGAGGTACAGTATACGGGGCAAAATATTCATCTTGATGATGTTGATTCTCCCCAGCCAAGAAAAGTCCTTGGTATTCCACCTCGTCAGATCCGCTGTTATTAAGGCCAAAAGGGGGGTGAAGTTGAGCTCTATTAATTCATCTGGGTCAGAAGGAATATAAATTCCCAAATATTTAAAGGCACGTTTCGCCCACATGAAAGGAAAGTTCGTCCTCAAAAGAGCTATCGAGGACGCCTCCAAATTTACTCCCAATGCCGTTGATTTAGCGAAATTTATTTTAAAGTTAGTTAGTGCGCCAAACAGTTTCAGCGAGGACATAACGTTGGGTAATGAGGTAAGGGGCTCGGAAATGTAAAGCAGCAGGTCATCCGCATAAGCAGCACATTTATACTGAGCATCCCCATGAGCAAAACCCCGTATATCAGGATTGTTCCTTAAGTCTCTCAGTAAGTGCTCCATCACTATCACATACAGGATGGGGGACAAGGGGCAACCCTGCCTGGTGCCATTACGTATCAAAACCGGGGAAGACAAAGAGCCATTGATCCGGAGTTGGGCAGTAGGATTCTGATATAGTGTCATAATCCTTTGCAGCATAAGAGGTCCAAGACCTATATTTTTCAACGCCGCCTGCAAGAAGGACCAGTCCACCCTGTCAAACGCTTTCTCAGCGTCCAGAGAAAGTAGCATTCCCGGTCTTCCACCCTCCTTCATTCTCTGAATAATAGATATAGTTGTCACGCGCTTCACGAGTGGGGACAAAGCCTACTTGGTCTAAGCCAATAAGGTCCTGCAGAATCGTGTTAAGCCTAAGGGCTAAGAGTTTGGCGAACAACTTCGCATCGGTGTTTAATAACGAAATAGGTCTGTAACTGTTACATGCAAGTGGGTCCTTTCCCTCTTTCGGAATAACAGTAATATATGCTAAAAGAAAGTGTGGGGAGGGGTTACTATAGAGCGAGGGTGAATTAAAGGAGTCTAACATGGGACCCATTAGTTCTTCCTTAAGAATTTTGTAAAATTTTGTGGTATAACCATCTGGCCCCGGGCTCTTGCCCGTTGGAAGTGCTGAGATGGCGTTGCTCAGTTCTTCTGTAGTGAAAGGAGCTTCTAAGAGAGCCAGTCTCTCCGGGTCAAGGGTAGGGAGTGCCGTGTTGCTGAGATATTCCTCTAGTTTACCTGGGGAAGAGGACAGGTGAGGTTTAGGGAGGCTGTATAATTCTTGATAATATGTGCGAAACACCTCTAGTATCTCTGTAGTCAAGTGGACCACCTTCCCCTCTTTATTTTTAACGGAAGCCACAAACAAAGACGCCCTTTTGTCCCTCAAGGCTCGGGCCAGCATTCTGCTCGGCTTGTTGCTCCATTCATAAAAAGAATGGGCGCAGAGCTGTCTAAACCTCTTATTCTTCTTTTCCAACACTTTATGAACCTCATGCTTTGTTTGCATCAACTCCCTATAGGTATTGTCATCCCCATTCCTCTTATGCTCCAAATCCAAGGCGTGCAAACGATCAAGCAGTTTGTTCAGGTGTGCAGCTGCTTCCCTTTTCAACCTCGCTCCATGCTTTATCAACCCGCCTCGGAGCACGCATTTTAATGCGTCCCACTTCAAATGAGGTGGTGTTGCATCAGAGGCATGATCGTCCATAAAGTGTCGGATAGACTGTTTTAGCTCAGCCAAGCATTGCGGATCAAGAAGTAGCGTCTCGTTCAGCCTCCAAGAGAAGGGTTTCCTAGCGGTATTTGGCACACTCAACAGGCAGTGAACAGGGGCGTGGTCTGAATGTAAAATGTCATCAATATATGTTTTAGTGATCCGGGGAAGAAGGGAATGTTGGAGAAATATATAATCTATGCGGCTATATGTTTTATGAGGAGGGGGAAAGTATGTGTAATCACGGTCTTCGGGGTGCATCATAATGCCGGCAAACGTCGCTCAAATTGCATATCATGTAGGCATTTTTAAGTTTATTTTACCTTATTTAAGGACTATGGAATGACTGAGAAGTATATTATTAGCGGGTGAAAGTGCCGCGTTGAAGTCCACCGCACAAAAATCTTATCTCACCGCTGAGCAAATAATGTAAGGTCGTCCAGAACCTTAGAAAGAAATGATAACTGGCCCTGGTTTGGGGCATAGATGTTCGCGATTGTGTAGGGGGTGCCCTGAATGCTACATCTGACAAAGAGGTATCTCGCATCCGGGTCCCGTTTGGTGTCATCAAAGCTGAATATGGAGGGCTTGGATTTGTGGAAAAAAGGATTGCCACTTTCCCTTCGTATTGGAATCTGGATTGCTGCAAAGGCACAGGGAGGGTGGTAATATATATTCTTCAGTAAAGAGAGATGTTTTTTGCTAAATGGGTCTCCTGCAGGCATTAGAAATATGTGTGCGGGCCTTCTTATCGCATCATACAGGATCCGAGAAACGCCTCTCGGGATATTATACCCCCTTCACATTGAAGGAGGGTGATTTTTACCGACATGTCCCCTAATTTTAAAATACCTGTAGGTGACCAAAACCCTCAGCCGGACAAAAGAGTCATATCCCCTCCTGAGAATTCTCCTGACAGCACAGAACGAACAAGGAAAAACACGAAAAAACCCAGAAGGAGCCAACCTTAAGCTCCCCCTCGTCAAGTCAAAGGCACAAATCTAAAAAGTGCAGCATCAGAGCTGCGAAGGACCAGCATCGAATACTGAGTCCAATCCTATGGTGGGGGATCTGGATGCTATGCTGCATGTAAAAAGGCATTACATATCAACATAAGTGTACTCATCCATATTGAGTTAATTCTGCGTATGTAAAACATCTGGGACGATGCAGTAGGAAAAGAAAAAACTATGATTTCATGAGGTTCATGGATGCTAGAGACAGTTGGGGTTGCAACATTGTGTATACACAGAGTGCCTCCACTTGTTCCTGAGGGGCGGGTCGGTGGGAGGAGAGATGGGAGGAAGGAGGAGGGATAAGGGAGAGGGTAGGGGAGAGGGAGGGAGGGGGGTGGGAATAGGGAGGAACACAAGTAGGTAAAACACTCTTTAGTTGTGGGCCATCACATGCCATATTATAACACAAATAAACAGGTGACTGAGGGAGGAATAATCTTATACACGTAGACGCTCACAGTCAGTCGTTCAACACAGGGTCCCTCAGGCGCTCCCGACTTGTGGTCCTCCTCAGGGGTCTACGGTCTCTCTGCGGGAGCGGCGATTGCCGCGATCCCTGCCTTCTGAATGAGGACTGAGAACCACTGACAAAACCTAATGAAGTGGAAGTAAACATTGACAGCCAGTCCGGAAGGTGGACAGGAGGGAGGTTCAGTGCCGCCAAGAAGGACGGCAAATCCGCTGGAGAGCGAATCGCGATCATCTCTTCCCCTCGTCGCACTTGTAGGGCAAAGGGGAAACCCCATCTGTAAGGAATGCAGTGGGATTGCAGGATGGCAAGTGGTGGTTTCAGCGTGGTTCGTAATCGGAGTGTACGCCTTCACAGGTCCGGGAAGAGGGATATGCTGACACCGTCACAGGATATGTTGGACGCTCGCCTGGCTCTCTGCATGATAGATTCCTTGAGTGAGTAATAATGATACGACAAATGACGTCTCGTGGTTTGGTCTCAGCGATGCTTGGTGACGTTGGTGCGCGCGGTTGTGCTCTATCAATTTCAATAGGTTACGCCTTCATATGCTGCCCAGGAGACATTGAAGAAACTTTGGTGAGGTTAGACCCACGAGGATCTTGCGTTCTAACAGATTCAGGGATGCCACGGATTCGTATATTATTTCTTCTATTTCGATTTTCAATATCATCCAGGTTTTGATGAAGGTTCTTCTGGGCATCCATTGAGCTTGCATAGTGGCCAGTGTAAGTTGCCAATTTCTCTGCTGTTGTCTTCTAGCACCTTGACTTTATGCTTCAAGGAGGATACTTCAGATTGAACAGGTTGAAGCTCACTTCGCCAGTTTGTCTTGAGATCTTGGGCTAGCGCCGATAAGTCATTCTTGGTGGGCAGCAGAGAGAGAAGAGCCTGCAGCTCAGGGTGTCCCTGCAGAGCTTGTAATGCTTCTGATGCTGGGATGTGCCCGGTGTTAAGCTCCTGATGCTGGGATGGAGATTTATGCGGGATGTCCATAGCAGGCATGAATAGTTGGGATTTCTGGGCTGGGTTCCATCACGGCTTTGGCCATCAATCACTGGAGGTGTGCGACCATGTCATGCTATATGGCTACGGTGATGGTTGCCTATTTTGTGAGGGGAATAGAGAAGGGCTAGCTGCAAGGCCCCTTATACTGTCATAATTGGGGTTCAGGGGGCCCTGAAGCGCAGAGGGATCCCATCCCCTTCCTGTGCCCTCCTGGCATAAGGGACATCTGAGGGGGTACTACTGTCCCCATTATCCTGGGGCGTTCGTGGTGCATCCAGACCCACCACTCCTGGGGACCCTGTAGCAGGCAAAAGTCCCTCTTTCAGCCCCTCTCCTCTGGCACCCGCCGGGCTGTGTATTGCTGCGGCAGCCGCCTCCCCCGTCATGCCCCTCCGGCCGGTACCTGGCTCCTGCGCCACGATGCACGGCGCTTCCATGCTGTATGGTCCTTGAGCGCGGTTCCCCGCGCGCCTTCTCTCAGCTGCTGCCAGCGTCGCAGCCGACTCCTCTTCTTCTCCTCCGAGCGCTTGCCAGAGAGCGGGGCGCTCCCGGGAGTGAGCTGCCGCGGGGCCGCCTGTCGAGGTCTTCTGACTGCGCGCCCCTCTGAGCTGTGATGCGGACGTGTCTGCTCCTCGTCCCGCTCCCAAGATGGCGCCCGGCTCCGGGAGCTGCTTCTGGAATCAGCTTGAAGCTCCGCCAACGGAGCAAAAAAGTTAGAAATCAGCAGCTCTTCATCCGGGCGTCCTGGTAAGGCTCTGCTTCTTCTGTTTTCTCGCTTTGGCCCCATTATGTAAGGTTTTAGCCCCACTATAGCGATTTGCCCTGGAGGAGCTCTCCTACATGCGTCTCTCCAGCAGCATAGCAGGCACGCCCCATTTACAGCGTTTCTGTTATCTCAGTATATCCACCTCTTATATGAATTTTTTCTACCATTGTGGGATGTGATATGTACGGACCTTTAATTATTGAGCTGCATGCTGGGCAGTTGCAGCAAGGAAAGTGGCCTTTTTTCTTTGGATCATGAAATAATTGTTTCATTGGGGATGTGTGGTTAGTTATTATTCTAGTTGGTTATACGGTGCCTATTGTAGCCTCTTTTTATAAATAAAATGAGGTATATCTTAAATGAGATACCATATTTGTAATTAGCTGGGTTACGGCATGTGCACGATTGACGAAGAAGAAAGAGAGGAGGTGCTCTCGAAACGTCGCGCGCCGTCTGCGTCCTCCTGCCAGACCTGTCCAGCTGACTATCCCACTGCCGTACTACTGGACGAGTGGAGACGCTTACACTATGCGCTGCATAAGCGACTTTTTTTACATAAATATGGGACTATCGGATCACCGAGTGCTCTTAACTACTAAGCGCAAGCAACTTAGCCTGTTTGTATCCATAAGCGTTGTGCTACTGTTTTGTTATATAAATTGCTTTGAACTTAAATATAATAGTTGCCACTCGTGTCATATATTTGGTTTCAAATGGTGGAGATGCAGATCCCTGACTGAGTGACGGGTATGTGTAACGACAACAATAATATAGCTACCAGTATTATAGTTGGACTGTTGTAAATCTGAGGTAGCTTATACTATACCTTGGCGGTTAAATCAATATGTCATTTGACGTTATTGGCTAGTGTCACTGACAGGCAGGGCAGAAACCTTTGCCTTTACTGAAAATGAAAAGCAAACATCTTGAGGCCAGCCGAGGCGAGCTGGTTTGGGAGTGTGCCAGAACAAGTGCTACCCTTCATTTCCAAGAAAATTAGAACACCTGAGTACCAGATGAGGTCAGCATGATGGCTCACGCATCAACACTAACAGATACATAAAAAAGTGAACGGATCCCCGCGGCCTGAGCACCAGCCCATTACAACCAATTCAGCAGGGGATGTTGCTACGCGATAAGTGGTATGCAATCAGCAATATTTTATTCCCTAGAAATTGATTGTATGTTAACATTCAGCATTCTACAAATTTAACCTCGAAAAAGTGGAAGGGAAGAAAATTGTTAATATGATACGAATATACAGAAAAACGGTATCGAAGGGAGCAATATCTACAAACTCATCAAGATTTAGATTATTATTATGGGATTTATATTGATGTACAACTGCTACAAGCCAAACTGAAAAAGTTCGAAAGAGATACAAGGATTACCTTTACAGTAAAGTATATACCTGGGCGGGAGGATCGGTCCAACAGCGATTTAAAAACCAGGAATGAAAAATACAGATCCAACAAAGCCATACAGAAGGCAGTAGACCGATCGGAAAGGGTTCAACTACGGAGCTCGTATGCGCTGAGATCCATTACACGCAAAGGGTCAAAACCGTCGGATTTTTTAGAAGAAACAAACTCGCAATGTAGACACGGATTCTGGAGAGACCTTCTGGGCATAGGCGCAGTGAAAACAAGCGCACTCGCTAAAAAACAAAAAAGAAATAAAAGGTTGGACAATTGAGGGACTAGCTATTAATATCTCTACAAGAATATTTAACAGATGCATCAGGTAGCGTTATCAACAAGGACTGAATTTCACAACAAATATGGACATTCAACGCGTTTGATTTTCAGCGTAGATTTTTTAACAAAACTTTGCAGAGATATTCGCTTAAAAATGTTTTTCATAAAACTGGGACAGTACACTTAGTGACGTTGAGATTGTCCCTAGGGAAATGTATAAAAAAAGCCAATTTGATCCTGAGCTCGTAACGCATCCCTGGAGGTTTTCCAGAGTTTGGGTTACTGAGGAAATCATGCATCACTGGGATAAAATCAAAAAAGATAAGATAAGTAATCTCTCGTTACAGGAGAAAGAGGCAGTTTGAACAATTACATAAAAGAAAAGTCCATTGTAATAAAAAAAGTGGACAAGGGGGGCGGCCCTATAATACAGGATAGGGAAAAATATATCCAGGAGGCTATGTCACAATTATCGGACACCGTGGTGTATAAAAAAGTAGAGAAGGATCTACCCGGATTACTCTAGAGAAATCCAAGAGATTTTGGAGGAGGGTCTACGACAGGGACTTATAACTAATAAGATTAAGAACATACTTACCTGTACTAACCCGCGAGTCCCCGTCCTGTATCTAGTCCCCAAAGTGCACAAATCACTCGAAAACCCCCCGGGACGCCCTATCGTCTCGGGTATAGGGTCACTATTAGAGCCCTTACCCACCTATCTTGATTCCTTTTTTGCAGAGATTGGTTTAAAAGAGATATACACTCCCTCAGTGACATGGAAACAATTCTTGCGCTATATGGAAAACATCCCTGATGCAGAATCCTGCATTTTCTGTACATTAGATATAAAATCGTTGTTCACCAATTATACCATTTGAGGAGGGTATGAGGCTACTAGGGAAGCCCTTAGTGCGATCCAGGGCCTGTCCAATCCCTCATTAATTTTTTGATGATTTTTGCTGGAAATGGTCCTTACAAAAAACTATTTAAATTTGGTGCCCATGTACTTGCAGCTGCAGGGGACCTCGATGGGGGTCTCCTGCAGCACGAGTTTGCTAATCTATTCATGGCCGCCATGGAAAAAAAATCACATTTTTAGGGCCCAGCAGGTTATAAACATGTAAAGCGTGGTATAGGTACGTCGATGACGTATTTATACTGTGGGGTGGTACGGGGGAGGAGCTTAAATTTTCCCCTTCCTTTTAAAACCATACACCCCTCATTTAGTTCACGCTCTAAAGGTAGGGACCCCTCATAGGATGTCGAGGACAAAAAACGGGGAAATGGCTTGAACAGATCTCTTCGTCAAAACCCCCTAAAAAAACAATATATTTAAAAGAGATACCATAAAGCCCCTCAAACATTTTGAGGTTTTTAACCCCGGGGGGACAATTTTACTAGAGCGAGGGGAAATTTTTTTCGACGGAGTTGGAAACAAAGTGGGGGGGTCGTTAAAAAAATTTTCGGGAGATTAAAAATTTAATCAGCGGGATAATGGTAACATGGGGAAGGAGATGAAGACGGGGGGATTGGAGGACCATACACTTCTCACCCCCGTGGGGAAAAACCCCAATCAGTTTTATGGGGACGTAGGGAAGACCTTTTTCAATTTCAAATACTAAATGCTGAAAAACCCCGGGCTTTTTTTTGGTGCACGGTTAGAAGTTTGGTGTTAACTGTTGCTTCTTTTGGGTTTGAAGTTCAAAAAAAAAAAATATTGGAGGGTTTTTTTCCTTTCATCACCTTCTATTGCGCACCCCTATTGTATTATTAGGACCAGGGGTAGGTGGATATTATGTTCTCGGATACTTTCCGGGAATGTTTATAAGCCGCATAGTGACTACTGTCGTTTGTTTTTTTTTTATTAAATATTAAAAAAAAAAAATAAATAAATAAAATAAAATTCTCAAGCAAAGGATATGACAGCAACGAGATGATGCAAATTGCAAGAGAGGTAGGGAAGAAGGTTTGACATACCCCCCTCCATAAACCTAGGGAAGTAAAAAACTAGCCTAAAATTAATTTCATCGTACTTTGATCAAAATACCTCAAAAGGGAAAAAACTTTAAACTAAAAATTGGCACGTATTCTTGATGACAAATATGGTTTTATTTAAGGATAGACCACAATTTTATTTTTAAAAAAGGCGTACAATAGGCACCTTAACAATAGAAAAAATACCACAGCCCTATGAAACAATTATTCTTGATCCAAAAAAAAAAGGGCACTTTCCCTTGCTGCAACTGCCAGCATTGCAGCTCATTTTAAAAAGGCCGTACATATCAACCAAAAATGGTAGAAAAATTCATATAAGGGGTTTGGATTTACTTGCGATAAAAAGAAATGCTGTTACTTCCCCCAAATGTCCTGCGGGAAGGGGTTATGTAGGCAAACCCCCCTAGTGTAAAAAATTTGTTTGAATGAACTAAAACCAACATCAGGTTAGTATTAAAAAAAAAAGGGGCGAGAAGGGAAAAGGGCGGGTAAGAAGAAAAATTTTGGTAAGCATGTTTTCAAAACTTCTTGGAATTTTTGGGCATGCGTTTTTGGAGCTCAAATGGGTATTCTGGAGGGAAATTTAAGGGTAGGGGGGTTAAATATGGAAACATCCTCTTGAGAAGGAGGCTCGTTGGTCCCCTACCTAAAAACACTGGGGCCCCCCTGGAATGAAGGAACTAGGTCCAGAGTGTTTTTAGAAAAATTTTTTTAAATGAGTAAATTTTCGCATAAATTCAGGCTCGGGTCGGCAGTGCACGCTTGAGAAAGAGAGGGGGGGCCTCTCGAAACGCGCCGCCTGCGCTCACTGCCCGCCTGTCCAGCTGGACATACTGGTACTCCTGGACACAGAGGAGACGCTCCATTATGGGTGCTAAGCGCTTTTTTTTTAAATGGACTGTCGGATCACCCAGTGTCTAACCCCAAGCGCAAGTAACTTTGCCTGTTCTATATAAGCCCTTGTGTACTGTTTTGATATAAAAAAAATTGCATTGAACAATGTGCCAAGTGTATACATATGGTTTCCAATGGAGGGAGTTGCAGATCCCCTGACTGAGTGACCGGTGTAACCGACAACAATAATATAGCTACCAGTATATATCGTTGGACAGTTGTCTTCACTGCCTCATACCAAAATTTGCACGAGAGTGGATATCCCTCTCCTATGGATGCTGGGCTTCAGGAATAGGACAGGCATCAGGAGCAAGGTTTGAGTGTCTGGGCTTGTGGTGTCCTGCTCTTCTTGATTTGCGGGGGGCCAGTGTCCTGCTCTGTTGCAGTTCAAGCAAGCAAGTAAGCGGTAGTCTTGGCTTGTTTGCTCCAGGGTCCTCGTATGTGTCGGCCACCATCACAGGAGCAGGCTTTGATCTCACATGTCCCACAGGCAGATTGTCCTTGATGCCTATTGCAACTAGAAGCACTGAAATGGAAGTAGCCTCAAAGGGGCTATTCTGTCCTTGTGGGGGTCCAAATTTAAAGTTTAAAAATTTAACAAAGGGTGCACCGAAGAACACAAAACAGCCTTGTTGCTGTGAAATGCTTTCTGCCTTTATTCACAAAATTTTGGCAGCTTCTTATACTTTTGCAATTAGTAGATAAGAAGATCACATGTACCTGGCTGTGGAGGGTCTATTGGCCGTCCTTTTCAGCCCAAATCCTCGCAGCTCAGGGATGTCTAAACACAGGGTGTAACTTCAGAAGAAGTGCCATCTTGGGATACACGGTGAATGTCTCTACAAACATAACATGTGTGGCCATTTTGTTAACACATTAGTGACAACAGATATACAGACAGCTATTACATGCTGTATTCCCATAGGTATGTGCCTACTTATTTTATATATGTGAGGTATATACTAACTAATACATTAAAATGGAGACACAAAGGATCGCACACACACACATATATATATATATATATATATATATATATATATATATATATATATATATATATATATATAATATATATATATAAAATAATAAAAAAACCTTGTTCCCATCCACAACAGTTCCCCCCTTGAGACTTTGGTCTCATTTTAATCTTTCCCTATCCTTTTCCCTAGTTCATCCCTTAGCGGACGTACCTCGCCCCGAATGAAGGGCGGCCTCGCAGACTAGCCCTGGTACGCCCTAGATCACCTTACACTTCTATGGTCTAATTCTTTGATGAGACATGCGGTTGCAGAGGGGAGTAAATGACTTTCCGGAGCACTTCTGACGTCAATGGTCTCTCATGGAATAGTGTCTTAATGTCCACATCATCATAGGTGTCAGGTTTTCGACAGCTGAAGGGTGTAATAGCTTTCACAAATAGTTTCCTCAAACAAGGGAGAACACAACAGACAATTAGAGCAAGAAATTTTGCAAACACAACAATATGGCAATACCTATCTGGGCAAGCATTCCCTGCCAACCCTTAAACCATGAAGTAAACCACTGCTCCCAGGGGTGATCTATGCCTGAATTATGCTTTAATTCTTCTGAGAGATCATCTAGTTTTTTAATGGCCACAGTGACCTTCCCATTAGGTCCTGTATTATCTGGAATAAAAGTACAGCAAGTTTCCCCAATCATTTTGCACACTCCTCCTTTCTCAGCCAACACCATGTCCAGGGCCATCCTGTTCTGCCAGGCTACAGCAGAGGTTGGGCCCTCCTGATCTGCCAGGCTACAGCAGAGGTTGGGCCCTCCTGATCTGCCAGGCTCTGTAGGGCATCTCTGGTATAATTTACAAATCTCTGCTGGTTGTAATATATGTAGTTTATCCAATCTACATTCTTGTTGACAGTAATTATCGGTAGCAGAGATTCAAACCCAGCAGCCACTTGATCCCTTGCCTTAAACTCATCAGGGACCCCCATTGAGACCCCTATAGCATCAATATACACATGGGGGTCAAAGCTGCCCTTTGGGGAGGCTTCTCTTCTCCTCCTGGCTCCCACTGTGTCACTATCTTCTGACCCCGCACTCAGTATGTGGAATGGGATGAGTAACTTAGTCAGGGCACATTGTCCGGTCCAGTTGCCCTCTAGCCTGATCCTAAGCTTAAGATCTCCACATATCCAATATATGTCCCCTAGGGATTGGACCTGATTCTGTAAAACGCTGCCACTGATGTTACTGTATGAGGAGCAATACCCTTTCTTGGTGAATTTGCCCAGGAATCTGCCATTTCCCATTCTACTAGTATAACAGGTATAATTGCCTGGGTAGACTGCAACCCCAACTGTTGGCTTTGTTGCCTTTGGGATGATTGGGTACTTTGCCTTCCAGTCCTCACAGGCACCTTAATCTGTGGTGGTGTTGGTATGTATACTAAGAAAACATTCTTGTTCTGCCTCAGGAATATTTAGTGGGACAGTACCCATATGGGGTCTGGCAGCTGAATAGACATAGCAGTTTGTTTTATTATGTTGGGCAGCTGTATATTTTACCCAATCTAACCACGTTTTTATCTGAGAACCCGGTCTCTACCCTTATAGTATCATCAAGGGTAGGATCAGCCATGACTGTCATGCCCTGAAAAGTCTGCACATGGGGCATAAGCGGATTTACCGGTGTGGGTGCTGGGACTCCCAACCATTTCTCTGGGTCTGTATTCATGTCCTTCAACTGAATTTTTTCTTTAAAACCCCGTGCCTCCCCCCGTATATAGGCTCCCAGGACATATATACCGCCATCATTCTCCTGAGGGTTTTCAATAGTTAGCGTTAGGGGCATGCTTTCGTCTGGTACTCCCTGTTCTCGACAGGTTCCAGTCTTTGTCAACCTTATTCTAGTAAGTAGGGGTTTCCCCTGTTTATCTTTCCTATTTAAGGCAGTCTGTGGTCTATACCCCCAGTCTTTCCCTGTGTTCCAACCCACAGCACCCCAGTAGTAGCAAGGCATCCCCAGTACTCGTCAGTCACACACAAGTAAATGGATGAGTTCTGACCAAGAGTTAAAGCAACATAACTACTTAACATCAGTAAAAGCAGCATCCGCCTTATCTCCGGGGACTGGAGCGATCTTGCAGGCTGCAAGCAGTGGTCAGCAGGACTTGGTGCGGCCCCTCAAACCTCGGCTCTAGGGTTTTACACACAAACTTCTTCATGTAGACCCAGTCTCCAGGCTGTAGTGTATGAGCAGCAACGTCTGAGTCTGGATCTGGAATGGAAGAGAAAACGCTAGAATGCATTAGTAACAACTCTTTAACCACTGTAGTAACACATGTGGTCATTATGTCAATTTGTAGCTGCAACTGCTGAGGGAAAATATGCACCTAGCCTTGGGGCACTGCCTAACAGGATCTCATAGGGAAAGAGAGCTAACTATCCCCGGGGCGTGTGCCTGACTCTAACCAAGCTATGGGTATGCTGTCTGGCCAGGGCATGCCGGTTTCTCTTGCCGCTTTGAGCTTTCAGAGTCCCGTTCCATGTGCCCATTGCACTAGAGCTGGGTATAGTGCCCGTGGCAAGTAGGGTCGCCTCCCTACTCCATATAGACCATCTTCTTCGTTCTTCTTGGCTCCCTTCTTTTTCCAGCTTTCCTTTTCTTCCAGTGGAGCCTGTTCCTGCATCTTGGCTAGCAGTCTCCTTGCGGGTTGAGCATAAGTTTCCTCTTGCACCACTGACAGCTGACTTGCCTCCCCTTTCTCACCTCCTGCTGCCTGTGTGGCTGCTTGGTCAGCCAAGTGGTTTTGTCTTCTGTATTTCTTAGTAGAGACTTGTACTCAGGCCGAACCATCTTCAGCTGCTTCTTGATGGGTTGCAGCAGGCCATCCACAAAGGCACTGGTCAGCATCCGAGCATGCGGCTTCTCAAAGGAAGAAAATCCTAAATCAGAGAACATCTGAGTTATCCGTGCATGGTATTCCTCCTAATCTTGGTTGATGTCATTCAGCGTCAGCTGTTCATAACTCTGGAGGCAGCAGTGATCTCATCCATATCTGACGGCTTAATGAGGGATATGGCCACAATAGGCCAGTCTGAATTACCTGCACCTCTTTTGCAGGTGGCTGCAGAATTCTTGCAAAATCTGTATGATCTTCCAGTCTCCTTACAGTAAGGCCTGTGAGATCAGGGGGTCTGCAATAGTCACTTCCTAATCCTTCCCCACTGTTCAGCTGACTGCTCCTCCAGTGTTTTTCCCGGGGTGTGCTATGCAGTGGACCTGCTGGTGTGCTTCCTGCAGCGGCAAGCCGACTATTTTCCCTGACCTGTTGAATGAGCTCATCTGCTCGTTCTTCCTCCTCCCTTGTCATCCTTGTGCTGTTGGAGTCTCCTCCCACAGTATCTTCTGCTCCCATTACCATGAGGTTCTCCACTGTAGGGCTGGCTGGGTCTGGTCACCATATATCCCCAGTATCTGCATCCATAATTGGAAACACAGTGCTCTGTGCCACCATCTTGGTCCCGGAAGTGGAAGTGGTGACCTCGGAAGGGGCTGGCATTAACCCAGAAGGAAGAGGATGTGACATCCTGATGGGAGCAGTAGGCGGGGCTGGAGTAGGAAGTGACATGGAAGGGGCGGCAACTGGCACAAGTGACTTCAGGGGTGTTGCTACACTAGGGGCAGGAGCCGTGGGTTGGGCTACAGGAGGCGAGGTATTGTTGTGTACAGTTGTGGGGGCGGGCAATGGCACCAGAGGTTCCGGTATTCTAGGCATAGTGGGTGTAATAAGTGGAGCTGAATTGGTAGGCAATGCTAAAATAGCTAAAACAGGGATGGCTTGTGATGCAGATGGGCCGTCTTTGGGGCGTAATACTCCACAATTACAACTCCCCTCTCTCCACCCCTGATTTAACACCTCACACCTCACACAAATCCATGAGGTCAGCTCTCCACCACTATGGGGCGGCAGCATCACACTTTCCTTTGTTTCAGAAACTTCTCCTGGGGGATGGTACACATAGGCAGCTGCACCCCCAGGGCCCCACCCTTCTTTATGAATCCGTATAGCTACACTGTACCAGGATTCAACCATCAATAAACATTCCAAGATCCTTCAATCTACCTCTCTTCTATATTAAACCCTCAGACATTTCCATAATTTTTTATCATAAATGCTTTCTGAGGTCTTAAATCACGCTTCAGCTGCTTGCAATAGACCCAAATCCTTTAGTCTACTTCGCTTCTCCGACATTCAGGCTGGAGCCATCTAAGCCACTTTCATCAGATCCTTCATTTTGTTTTGAGCCTCTCTGACCCATGGCTGCACTTACTTTCTTATCAACACAATGAGACTCAGATCTAACGTTCTTAATGCCCTCTAAAACCAGCAGATGGCACTGTGCACCAACCTAAACTTGCATACCAAAACTGTTTAACTCCTTTGTTCCAAAACCAACTGTTTACATTTGCAAGACACATAAGACAAACTCGTATCAAATATTATAGGAACCAACTTCAGACAAGCTGTGTCCAGCCCTCCTCTACACCAAGGAAAAGCTTGAATCCATGACTCCACCATCAATGAATTCTGTTTTTACAAGATGTTTATTTTTTTTCCCAAGCCAACTGACCAGTCTCTCACTCCACCGCGAAGAGACTCAGAACTCCCCCATTATCTCTCAAGGGGAAATTCTCATAAATCACAGAGAGCCTCTTGGCTTTCCACTCTGCACCTCAGCTGACTTAACATCTTGCTTTCCCAGCTTTGCCTTCAATCAGTTTCAAAACATTCAATACACATAAAACAGAAAATACCCCACAAGGAGTTAATTTGACAGGTCATAGGTTCAATAGCATGGGCCGACTAAGTTACCTGTCAGCATGACCTAACAACCAACCGATGAACACAATACAGTAGCCACTAGACAAACGAGCTGTTCTGGATAAGCAAAGTGTAACCTCACTTACCATACTAAGCGTCAGAAGAGAGATGGCGTCTTATCCCTCGTCTGTGTCTGCCAGTAGAAGCTGCACCAGTTCAGTTTTCGGTTAATAAATCAGATCAAAGCCCATGCTCCACGTTACAAGGCAACATCTGAAATGGTAGTAGAATCAAAGGGGCTATTCTGTCCTTGTGGGGGTCCAAATTAGCTTAAAAATAACAAAGGGTGCACCGAGAAAGAACATCACAACATGCCTTGTTGCGGTGAAAATGCTTTCTGCTTTATTAACGAAATGGCAGCTTCTTATACTTTTGCAAATTAGTAGATAAGAAGCATCACATGGACCTGGCAGTGAGGGTCTATTGGCACGTCCTTATCTACAGACCACTCCTCAGGAATGTCTAAACACAGGGTGTAACTTCAGAAGAAGTGCCATCTTGGATTACACGGTGAATGTCTCTACAAACATAACATGTGTGGCCATTTTGTTAACACAATAGTGACAAGAGATATAAAGACAGCTTTTACATGCTGTATTACATAGGTACAGGCCCGGACTGACCATACGGCAAACCGGGCATTTGCCCGGCGGGCTGCTGGCGTCCGGGCCGCAGGGCCGGCTCGCCCGCCGAGGAGGACGGTGTTCCCCCCCGGCGGGCCCCGAGTGACGGCACCGGTCTGTGGCGCGCTACAGGGGCCGCAATGGTCGCATCAGCGACCGGACCCCTGTGGCAGGGGGCCGACAAGCCCCCCTCGCCACATGGCTGCACGGCCGGGTCACTGACCCAGCCATGCAGCCATCACGGCCGCCGCCTGCACCGCGCGGTGCAAACAGCAGCCGAGGCTGAGCATCTGAGATCTACTGATCCCGTCTGCTCAGCTCCCAGGAGGCCGCGGGGCAGGCGCGCGATGCGATGATGTCATCACGCGCCTGCTCCGCGGCCCCGCTCTCTGCAGTGAGCGGCCACTGGCTCCGGAGTGAAGAGTGAAGAGGACGGGACAGCCGGTGTCCTGGTGAGTATTAACTTTTTATTTATTTTTTTTAACTTTTTACTGTCCCTGGCTGCCCATAATTGCCCTGCCCTGGCTACCTATATACAGCCCTGCCCTGGCTACCTATATAAAGCCCTGCCCTGGCTATATACAGCCCTGCCCTGGCTACCTATATACAGCCCTGCCCTGGCTATATACAGCCCTGCCCTGGCTACCTATATAAAGCCCGGCCATGGCTACCTAAAGACAGCCCAGCCCTGGCTACCTAGAAAAAGCCCGGACCTGGCTATATACAGCCCTGCCCTGGCTACCTATATAAAGCCCTGCCCTGGCTACCTATATACAGCCCTGCCCTGGCTACCTATATACAGCCCTGCCCTGGCTACCTATATAAACCCCTTCCCTGGCTACCTATATACAGCCCTGCCCGGGCTACCTATATACAGCCTTGCCCGGGCTACCTATATACAGCCCTGCCCTGGCTACCTATATATAGCCCTGCCCTGGCTACCTATATAAAGCCCTGCCCTGGCTACCTATATGATGCCCTGCCCTGGCTATATGATGCCCTGCCCTGGCTGGCTATATGATACCCTGCCCTGGCTACCTATATAAAGCCCTGCCCTGGCTATATGATGCCCTGCCCTGGCTGCCTATACCCTGCCCTGGCTGCCTATACCCTGCCCTGGCTGCCTATAATAGCACTGCCTACCTATACGCTGCCTTTAATAGCCCTGCCTACTTATACACTGTCCTGCCTGCCTATATACTGTCCCTGTCCTGTCCCTGTCTGCCTATAAGTGGCCCTGTCTGCCTGTATCCTGGCCCTGCCTGCCTGCATACTGTCACTGCCTGCCACTTATCTGTTATTTTTTAATTTCTAATTTTTATGGTCTAACATACGCTGTTTGGGGAATTGATAGGAAAGTGCTAGAAGAGAGAGGAGTCTAAGATGTATTTGTTGTAAATTCTACAGGGACGAGTAGTGACCACTAGAAGAGGACACTGCATGCTGTACTGGACAGAGAAAGAAATGGAAGAGAACAACAAGGGAAGACGCCATGGAGGTTTGTGCCAGAAGGAGAAGAAAAGGAGAAGAGAACAACTCCCATCAGAGATGACGTCTCCGGTGAGTCCCTGCTGCCAGGGGTCATTTTACTTCTATGTTGAATCAGGGGTTTCTCTGCACCACTGTTTCTTTTTTACTTGTGTGTAGGGGGCTCTCACACGGAGCGGTTTTGGTGCATTTTTTTATGTTTTTTTTTTTTTGTGCAGAAATGTTCAGCATTAACTGCTTTGCCTTTCTGCACAAAATGCACCAAAAACTCTCTGTGTGAAAGCAGCTTTATAGTGTAGTTTATTTTAGAAAGTGGTGAGGTGCGAGAACAATGGGAATTTTTTATGCGGATATTGCTGGTGGGGGCTTAGTGCCAGGGCTGATTTTTTATTCCCAGTTCGGCCCTGCATAGGTATGTGCCTACTATATGTATATATGTGACTAATACATTAAAATGGAAACACAAAAGGATTATACATATTTTTTTAATTTTTTATAAATTTTTATATATATAAATTAGGAAATTTTTATTAATTTTTTAAAAATTTGCTATACCGGGGGACCCCTTTTTGCCACCCCCTGGGAAAATTGCCCAAATTCCCTTCTTTGGCACATCCAAAACAATTTTGGTTTCTCAAACAGTGGAGATTCCCCGATCAGGGGAAAATCTTAGACATTCCGGTGCCCCCGGTATTCCCTTTCCCAATCTTGGTTTGATGTCATTTTGCATTTAGCTGTTTTTAACAAAATTTAAAACGGTGGGCCCAGTGATTCATCCCTATCTGACCGGCCCTTTCTGGGGGGATTGGGCCAAAAATAGGCCCGTTTAATTAAACCTGCAACCCCTTTTGCAGGGTTTGGGTGAAAAATTTTTGCAAAATTGTTTTTTTTCTTCCAGTAATGGGGGGACAGGCTGGTTTTTAAAGGGAATTCTCGACTCGGGGAAACGGAAAATTTAATTTCGTTTTTGGCCTTTTTCTTTTCCCGTTCCCTTTTCGTAAGGCCCTTTTGGGGGATCAGTTCCCGATTTTCCCCCCCTGTTCAACTGGGCTGCTCCTTTCCCGTGTCCTTCCCGGGGGGGTGCTGCGTGGGGCCAGTGATGTGGGTTCCCGCAGCGAAAACAGACTTTTTTTCCCTTTCCCTTTTTACATGGCTCAGCTGGTGTTATCCCCCTCCCTTGTTCCCTTTTTGGGTGTTTGGGGCCTCCTCCCCCTGTTTTCTTATTTCCCCCCCTTTTCCCTGAGGTTCTCCCCTTTTTAGGGCTTTCTTTTTGTCTGGTGGCCCTTTTTCCCCCAGTATCTGCAAACCCCCTGATCAGGGAAAAAACAGTGCCCTTTGGGGGGGGCAGGGAACATGTATCTCAGTAATGGAGGAGGGGAAATGGGGGACCTGCATACTTTTTAAATTAATGACCTAACTGCTTCCAAAAAGGGGCTTTGGGCCAAAAAAAAAAATTAAGGGTGATTTGGAAAAAAAACGCCGGGAAGGGAAAAAATTTTTTAAGGGAAAAAATTTGGGCTACCCGAAAAAAATTCTTTCCCTTCAATTTTAAAAAAACCTTTTGGGGAAAAAAAAACCTTTCCCAAAGGGGCCCTTGGGGTTTTTAGACCCTTTTTTGCAAAGTGGAGGGGGGGCACTTAAAAGTGGGGGCCCCCGGGGAAAGGGCAAGTTGCCACGAAAGGAAAAAGAGAGAGGGGAAAACAAAAGGGAAACCCCGTCAAAATTATTGGGGAAAATTTTTTTGGGTTATTTTGACAAAGAAACTATTTTGAGACTATATAAAGGGAGACAAAATCCATTTTAAATTTTTATGGGGTCACCAAAACTCATTTTCAAGATTATTCGGGGAGGGTTTCACGTAAAAGGGAAAGCCCCTTTAGCAAAAATTTGTTTCTTTTTTTTAAAAAATTTTATATTCAAAAAAAAAAATTTAAAATTTTTTAACCCCCAAACAGAAAAACCTTTTCAAAATTACAAATGGAAAAGGGGGGTTATTTATCCCTGGGGTGGGGACCACTTGGGTTTTTCAGAAAAAAAAATCCAAAAAAAAAGGCCAAGGGGAATTTTTTCCCACTGCAAGGGCCCGGGGGGTTTTTAAAGTGACAACAAAAAGGGCTTTTAAAAAAATTTGGGAAAAAACCAAAAACCCCCAAAAATACTAAAACTCCAAAAAAGGGGCCAAAAAAAAACCACAGCTTTGACCCCTTTTCTGGATTTTAATTTCTTTTTTGAAAAATGTTTTTTTTGTTTTTCCTGGAAGGGCCCCGGGGTAAGGGTTTTTGTTTTTTAAAAAAATTTTGGGGGTTTTAGGGTCCAAAAAAAATAGATTTTTCGGAGAAAAATTTTAATTTTTGGAAAAAAAAGTTTTTTTGATTTCCCCTTTTAAAAATTTTTTCTTTCCCCCCCTTTTTAAGGGGTAAGAAAAGGGGTTTTTCAAGGGTTTCTTCTCAAAGGGTCCCTTAAAATGTCTTCCCAGTTTGGGGTTTTAAATAGATTTTTTAATATGATGAAAATTTATAAATCGGGGAGCCCCCCATTTTCGAAAAAAAGAAGAGGGTCCATAAAAAAATCAATTTAGGGGCTTGGTTTTTTGTTATTTTTTAAAATTTTTGTTTTTTTTTTTTGTTTTTTTTTTAAATTTTAAATTTTTTACCTTTAACGGGGGTTTCTTAAACCAAAACTTGGGCACGGCCTTTGTTGCCTTCAGAAAACCTTTTCACCCCGGGAAAAATTTATTTTACATTTTCTTTTTTGGTTTGCATTTGTCTTTTTATCTCTTCCTCGGTGGGGTTTTTTTTTGGGAAAAACCCTTTTCATGGAATGTTTAAAAGGGGTTTTCTTCCCCCCCACAACGATCATGATTCTTGTCCTCTGGGGGGAAACAAAAAGCAGATATTTACTTTTTTGCAGGAGGGGCATATTTTAAATTTAGAAGATTTCCTTTTGAATGGAAAAAAAAAATTTCTTTTGGGTTTGGGGGGGGTGGGGTTTTGGGGGGTTCCCTGCAATAAACAAGAAAGGGGAAAGGGGTCTTGATTTCTTTTTCGGAAGTCAATTTAAAATTTTAAAATTTTTTTCAGTAGAGAATGACAACAAGGGGGAAAATTGGGGTAAGAGTACATAAATTTTGGGGTCCAAAATTTGGGGGGTTGTGTTTTATATAAAAAATTTTATTTGGGCCCCCAAAATGTGATTTTGGAAAGTTTTTTTTAGGATTTTTTAGAAACTGGGTTTTAAAGTTGAGATATCCCATTTAGATTTCTGGGGGGGAAAATTTTTTAATTTCAACCTCATCCCCAAATGAGATTTGTTAAACGGGGATCAGAGTAGTGTTAAGATGCCCAAATGATTCGCAAATTTTAATTTGGAAAACCCAAACGAAACTTCAATTTGGGAGATTTTGGCGGTTTTTACCCCCCCAGGGTAGTTTAGGGAATTTTAACCCCTTTTTTTTACCCGTTCACCAATCATTTGGGCCCGTTTGATAATTTCAAAATTTATTAATTTTTTAGAAATAGGGTATCAGAAACAGAAAAAAAAGGAGGGTTTTTAAATTTTAGATCATTAAACCCATCCCCCCTAGACTGGGTAGTTTCTTTTCCGAGGGGGGGGCAAGGTTATTTTTGGAGGTTTTCCCTCCTTTTTTTTTGTTTAGGGGTATGCTTTTTTTTGGAAATGGGTCCGGGCTGGTGGCTGGGGTTTTTATAGTAATAATTTTTTAAATCAATTTTGACAAACCCGTCTTATGGGGGGGGGGACTGCAAACTGTCATTCCCCGGGGGTAGGATTTTTAGGGTTTTGTTTTTACATTTTTTAAAAAAAAAAAGGGTTTTAAAAAAAAAATTTTTTAAGGGGTTTTTTGGGGATTTCCTCCCCTTTGGGGGGTTTTACAAAAGGGTTTCCAAAGGTGAAAGCCCCAAACAGATTATCTACATAAGTTTGGGAAATTCCAAACAAAATTTTTTGAAACCTGGGGTTGATAGGAGGGGACCGGATTTTATAGAAAAAAAAATTTTAGAATCCGGATTTGTTCGGGTTTTTGGGAAAAAAAGTCTGGGGAAAATTTTGGCCCCAGTTTTGCTTTAAAAATTTAAAGGGGAAAAAAAATGGGCCTCACATGTATTAAACCCCTATGGCAGGACTATTTTTTTTAAACCCCAAGGGACAATTTAAACACCCCTTAATTTTAAAAAAATTTTTACAAAAGTCTCATTGAAGAATAAGCCCAAAGGTGGTGAATCTTTTCTGCGCCTTGTAACTTCCTCACTATAAAAAAAACAAAGACAAAATTAATTTCTCCAGTCTCTTCAAAAAAGTTCAGGGCCACTAAAAAAGTCACTTAGCTTTGGTAAAGCCCCAGGCCCTGAGGGGTTCTCTTCAAATTTTTTTAAGATACAAAAATTCAAATATCACCAACTTTGGGCCCGTATAAACAAAGTTCTGCAGGGGGGGTCCTTATCAAGGATTCAAATCTGGCGTACATAAAGGTCCTCCGAAGCCAGAAGGGATATTTCAAAATTATCATAGTCATATAGGCCAATTTCCTCTTATAAATCAAGGACACATTAAACTGATCTCCAAGATCATGGCTACTTGGTTAGCTTTATTTTTACCCTCCTTGGTCGGTAGCTCTCAGGTGGGATTTGTATAAAGGGAGCTTGCAGTAATCAATTTGAGAAAAGACAAGGGCGCATGGCTATATGCGCTGTCGGTCGGATTATACCGTCCACCACAATGCTTTAGTCTCGTTAGACCTGAAAAGGCCTTTGGATAGTGTGAGATGCAATGAGGCTTCAATAGTGTTCTAGACAGAGTTGGGGATTAGGGGAAGAATTTCGTGTGTCGCAAAGATTGTGTTTATATCAAAGCCGGCAGTTTACACTCCAGGCCTTTCGGTCCAGATAAATTCCTTTAAGAAAGGAACTAGACAAGACCTTGTCCACTTCGCCTTTACTTTTAATATACACACACTAGAGCCCCTTGATTAGGAACTTTGGAAGGATTCCCCAGTAATAGACGAAGTAAAATAGGGAAACAGAATTGAAGCTACAGCTTTGCTGATGATTCTTTACTTTTATGAGTTCCCTAGGTGACCAACTAACATAATACCCTTATGTCATCAAACAATTTGGCTCTTTCTCTGCTTTTCAATATAATCAAGAAAAAAGTGTGAATTGTTATGGTTAAGTGTGTAAGCTAAAGACACATCAAAAATTAAAGCAACGTGCCATCAGGGAACACAGAGTTATTATAAAATATCTATATCAAGAGGAGAAAGACCCTTCTTCTATATACAAATTAAATGATCATCCCCCTTTTATTTGATAAATACAAAAGAGGAGGTTGGATATTAGTAAAAAGTATAAAGCACAACGCCTAATATAAGAGAAGAGCTGCGAAAAAATATCAAGGGATATACACTGCCTATTTCCCAAACTTAAATTACCAATTTATATATAGAAAACAAATGACACCAGCGCTAACTTCTTCCTTGTCCGTCCCAACTAAATGAAGCAACTTACCCAGAAAATATAATAGCTCAACAATCACTGTTTGATGAAGTCAGAATGAACACCTGACCAGTGGTTAGTCCACAATCAGCTCTTCTACCCTAATCAATCGGAGTTATTAGTGGGTAGAAGAGCTGATTGTGGACTAAACCACTGGATCAGGTGTTTCACCATTGCTTCAATCAACAGTGATGGTTGACTATTTTATTTTCTGGAAAGTTGCAACATTTATTGAACATATAGAAGAAGTTTTACGCTGGTGCATTTGTTTCAATAAAAAATACAAAAAACAAAAAAAGAACTACAGAAATGCCAGTCTTCCGTTGTCTTTACTAGTCGATTCATTAGTCAACATGAATTCAATGCCGACTATTATACCCTTTACAAACAATAACCCATTTATAAACTCCGACATCTAATGTAGAACGCATACCATAAAGCGTTTCCAAATATATTTGAATATGAAAAGCCTAGAATAGGCTAACTTTAAACTCCAAGCGCAACAAAATTGAGGTAGGTCTTAATCTCCCCTAATTTGAGTGTAATATATTGCTTGTTTGTCCAGACATATGCTGAACTGGAATTCAAGCCTCCAGTTTCTATTCAACTAAAAGTTGAGAACAGAAACAGCAAAGGAAATCATGTGTATCTGTAACATGCAAAATTATCTAATCAACCTCATACAGTGAAGCGATCGTTACATACTGAGGGAGACATGATGCGTGGAAGAACTCAGAACACGTTAAAACTATCTTACCAGCTCTCAAAAGTATCTTCCCATAAGTATCATTTAGAGATTCCGGCAGACCAAGATAGCCCATTTTTGTTAAGATATGAACCACGATAACGGTTCTTCTAAATTCTCGACGTTATTCCACCATCAGAGAATAGGTTAAAAAACTTTGTGAGGAGTTTGCAAGTAGATTATACATCCTATCACACAATTTTTGCAATATTCGCAAATTAATCGTCTGTTACTACGCTCAGGCTCATGGATATTAGCAAGGAGAAGGGAAACAATACATATGAAGATTTGGTGGTGAAAGTCCTCATAGAAGTCCTAATTCCCATAATCTGATCAATAAATAAGAGATAAATACATCAAAGTTAAAAGTTATAATTAGCATTTAGAAAATGGAGCCGCTGGACCTCCACTCCAAACAACACCTGTCTACTTAGAGATGGACACAATTAGAAAATGTATCATAAATGATGAAATGGCGTGAAACATACTTTCAAAATGTACATTCTCTATCTATGCCATTCCAATAATTCCACCAAATGCTTCTTTTCCTGATCGGCTTACGCATGTCCCTAAATGTGAGAGACAAAAACTGATTTGTATCATGTGTATGGACATGCCCTAGAGTCCAAATTTACTAGGCAGGGTACGGAACCGGATCTATCAGTTTTGGAGAGCCTTCTTAGGTTTTAGTCTCCTCTGTTGTATTCTTCTACATGAACCAGAGGAGAGGGCGATGATGAAGAGTATAGAGGTAGTATGTAGTATTCCCCTCTGTTCATATTGTTTAACAGATTGCAAAGAAGTCTTTTAGACTCAGATGGCTGGAAGCCGATTTAATCCATTAAATGAGATGAATTTATCTCAACAAACCAAATGTACCATCATCGCTGATCATGTTTACGGACGACATCAAGGAACACAAAAACGAAAGCCCTTTTTAAAAAGTTGAAGTTATGTATTGACAAATTTACACGCAAGGAGGAAATATGATACATTATTTCTGTTATTTTCAATATACCCAATGGTATCGTTAGTGCAGCTTTAAGGCACTTTTGGAAGGTTGCAAATAAGAAACTTAAAGTTATTATCTTGACTCCTGACATTAAAGGTGCGAGAAAGGTGACAAGGCAATAAGCACAATTCATATAGATTTTGGCTTAAAGTTAGCTATGGTAAATTTTTTGATGTTAGAGAAAATTATCAAGATTGCTTAATAAGAACATTGTATGTAGAAAATAAATGACGCCTTAACATGTCCCACTAACTATATGATCTTATGGATTGATTTTTGTCAATAAAATTAGATTAAAAAAAAAAATAAATAAATAAATGAAGAATTCAAAAAAACACACAAATACAGATAAAATGAGTCTTTATGTTGAATAGTGAGAAGAAGCAACTAAGACTAGATAATCTTTTTCTAGGATGATTTTTCTGTTTAAGTGTAACTGCATTTTCAGACCCGTCAGTGACATTTTAGAAGTTTTGATTGATGGGTTTCCTGATTTGGAGTCCCCAATTGATCACTAAAAACAAAGTGACAAAAGCACTTACGGTAGTTGGGCACGGTCTTTCCCTCTAGCTGATGACGTGTTCATAACTTTCTATAAGCCCATCTTCATCTTATGAGAAGAGACAGCACTCAGCTAAGGCCCCAAGTTTTGGTTCATGGGATGCAGACATGTGATGGACGGTCAAAGTTTGATGAGAATGGGGCCTTAGCTGAGTGCTTTCTCTTCTCGCTTGATGAAGATGGGCTTATAGAACATTTATGAGCACGTCATCTGCTAGGGTAAGACAGCGCTCAGCTAAGCATTTTTTTAGTGATCGATGGGGGTCTCCTCAACTTCTAACATGTCTAAATAAACTTTTAAAAGTGAATTTCATAGAATATACTGGGAGTCTCCGACTTACATCTGTCCCTTAGTTACAAACGGAGACTTATGGGGCATTCTGGCACTTGTAGTTCCATGTTCCACAGCAGATAGTAGGTGTGGAATGACAAGTTCCAGCATGCCACAGCAACACATGAGGTGAAATCTTCTTAACAGGGGCACAGATAACAAAACAAATGTAAAAACCCTTCCCTGCACTATCCAAAACTGAAAAAAACAACTTTTGTGCTGGAGTAACATTTAACAAATAGACTTGCTCCGACTAACATAGAAATTCAACTTAAGAACAAACCTTCAGTCTCTATCCCGTTCATAAGCGGGGACTGCCTGTATACATACATTTTTACACTGTGGAGCTCTCCAGTCCTCAATCAGCTCCTGATGAGCACATATGATTGGCTAAGGAATGATCAGCCTGCTCCTCTGATGACCCTCCCCGGGGATGTCCACAGCAATTGACAGGATATTCCAGCCAATCATTTGCAGCCCCGATAATAGATATGCATACTGATTGGTTGCAATATCTAGCCAATCGCATGCTGGGTATTAGCATTGCCTATTACTATGTATATGTTGCTTGACCGGATGTTCCAGCCAATCACGTGCCCCTAAGGGGACGTTCATGCAAAGTATTTTTTGGCGCGGCCACATTCTGCGGAATTTCAACAGGGAAACAACGCAGATTTCTGCTGCCTTGGTTAAAATACTTGAAAGAACTCACATGTCAATTCTTTGCAGGTGTGGACAGTACGCGCCAAAAAATACTCTAAACGACAACGCTGGTTTTACATTGCAGTCAATGGGAATTGCTCTACAGGCGTTTCGGGCACTTATGTAGGGGTGCACGCGATTGGTTGGACATTACAGCCAATCGCCATATTCATCTAATGACACGGTGCAGGGTGATTGGCAGAATATTCATCACTGTGCATGTTTTAGTGGGCGTACCTAACACCCGGCCGGCAGCGGGAGTCTGTGTTGAGGAACACACGCTGGATCTTAGCTCATAGCTATGGTCTCCTGCAAGGTCTCTGGCAGCTGTTGTTGCCTAAAGGAAAGGGAAGTTGAATCTATTGCAACCTGAGGCCATCGTATCTCGAGGGGACCACTGTATATAAAGCATCTACACCCTGTATTTACCTTTAATAAACAAGTATCATGTTCCTAATATCCTATTCAGCCAATTTTAGTAAATTTCCAACTATCTACTTGAATAGTAGTTGAAGTTAATGGGACTAAGCTGCAATACCAGACACAACCTACTGACAAGGATGGCAGTGTTTCCTATTTTCCAATCCACAACAACCCCTGTGGGAATGCTCTAGTTAGCCAACCTCCTGTCTACTATCTAGGTACCATCTAGGATGCCACTTACAGTACTCAGTAGTTTACAAGTAATATGTTGATGAAGCCGTGTGATTTTCTCTAATAACTGCAGCTACTATAAGGCGGGGGTCCCACTGTGCGGACAGCACCATGGCTGCCAATGGCTGTACAAGTCTACCAGAGACACAGTGAGGTCACCAGTAAACTCCTGCAGATATTGGTGCATACAGTCCCACGTGCACACGGCTGTCGCACCAAGGACCCCAGCCTAAATTACTGATTAATAGCAGCATCTGGTGAAGGAAGAGGATTAACAGTAGTCACCACCTACTACATTTGCGCCGTCGTTGCTGTGCTGCAGGAGTCCTGTCGCACCAGATGTCATTTCTGCCACTAATGGAAGTTTGATGAATTAATAATGGCTTTAAGGACACACGAGCTGCGGTCACTACTACGGGGTCATGATCACACCCCATGATTGTGGATCTAGGTCACAGCAGTGCAGAGGTCTAATTACATGTTACACGCCAGAAAACTGCAAAGTTCACTGCCTCAGAAGCCTTTCTTGTGCCAGAGTCAAATTCAATACTATTCCCTTTAAAGGGGTTGTCTCACTACAAGGATTGTTTTTTATATTAAAGATCTTGTAAAAACAAGGCACTTTGCAATATGTGTCCATTAACAGTGTCCTACCTATTCTGAGATATCCCCTCTTGTATGAGCTGCATCAGCTCCTTAGGTTGCTATAGTTACAGACCTGTTTGATCTCTCCCGGTAGGCTGCCAGCACTGGTTGCTATAGCTACAGACCTGGCTTCTACTGCAGCCTAGTAGAATCCAGTAAAAACGTCCTTGAATTCAAAGTGAAGCCAAGAAGACAGGACTGAGATAAGATGAATCAATGTAAGAGACAACCCCTTTAAGGGTATGTTCACTTGGATTGGAAACTGTGCAGATAATCCACAGTGTATACCCACCATGCAAAGGGCTTTTACACCTGTAGCAGTTATCAGCCATCCCCAGAATAGCTGGGTGTCTGCCCATGGGGAACCAAACTGGTCGTCAGGATGGAGACGCCCGCTCCTCCTCACCCGAATGGCTGCACTGAGGAGTTGTATAGTTTCTACAACTTCTCTTACAGTATATAACATACACTACCGTTCAAACGTTTGGGGTCACCCAGACAATTTTGTGTTCTCCCTGATACTTTTATTTATCAAATGGGTTGTAAAATGAATAGAAATATCGTCCAGACATTGACAAGGTTAGAAATAATGATTTTCATTTGAAATAATAATTTTCTACTTCAAACTTTGTTTTCATCAAATAATGCTCCAGCAATTACAGCCTTGCAGACCTTTGCCATTCTAGCTGTTTATTTGCTGAGGTAATCTGGAGAAATTTCACCCCATGCTTCCAGAAGCCCCTCCCACAAGTTGGATTGGCTTGATGGGCACTTTTTGCGCACCATACGGTCAAGCTGCTCCCACAACAGTTCAATGGGGTTGAGATCTGGTGACTGCGCTGGTCACTCCATTACAGATAGAATACCAGCTGCCTGCTTCTTCCCTAAATGGTTCTGGCATTATTTGGAGGTGGCTTTGGGTCATTGTCCTGTTGTAGGATGAAATTGGTTCCAATCAAGCGCACCCCCACAGGGTATGGCATGGCGTTGTACGATGGAGTGATTACTTTCCTTATTCAAAGTCCCTTTTACCTTGTACAAATCTCCCACTTTACCAGCACCAAAGCAACCCCAGACCATCACATTCCCTCCACCATGCTTGACAGATGGCGTCAGGCCTCTTCCAGCATCTTTTCAGTTGTTCTGCGTCTCACAAATGTTCTTCTGTGTGATCCAAACACCTCAAACTTCGATTCGTCCATAACACTTTTTCCAATCTTCCTCTGTCCAATGTCTGTGTTCTTTAGCCCATATTAATCTTTTCCTTTTATTAGCCAGTCTCAGATATGGCTTTTTCTTTGCCACTCTGCCCTGAAGGCCAGCATCCCGGAATCACCTCTTCACTGTAGACGTTGACACTGGCGTTTTGCGGGTACTATTTAATGAAGCTGCCAGTTGAGGACCTGTGAGGCGTCGATTTCTCAAACTAGAGACTCTAATGTACTTGTCTTGTTGCTCAGTTGTGCAGTGGGGCCTCCCATTTCTCTTTCTACTCTGGTTAGAGCCTGTTTGTGCTCTCCTCTGAAGGGAGTAGTACACACCGTTGTAGGAAATCTTCAGTTTCTTGGCAATTTCTCACATGGAATAGCCTTCATCTCTCAGCACAAGAATAGACTGTCGAGTTTCACATGAAAGTTCTCTTTTTCTGGCCATTTTGCGAGTTTAATTGAACCAACAAATGTAATGCTTCAGATTCTCAACTAGCTCAAAGGAAGGTCAAGTTTATAGCTTCTCTAATCAGCAAAACGGTTTTCAGCGGTGCTAACATACTTGCACAAGGGTTTTCAAGGGTGTTCAAAATATCCAATAACCTTCTTACACAGTTAGCAAACACAATGTACCATTAGAGCACTGGAGTGATGGTTGTTGGAAATGGGCCTCTACACACCCATGTAGATATTGCATTAACAACCAGGCGTTTGCAGCTAGAATAGTCATTTACCACATTAACAATGTATAGGGTGTGTTTCTGATTCATTTAATGTTAGCTTCATTGAAAAAAAACTGTGCTTTTCTTTAAAAAATAAGGACATTTCTAAGTGACCCCAAACTTTTGATCGGTAGTGTACATATACAGATGATATGCTACTAGCGTGTACGGTATCTACAGGGTACAGGTAAAGCAATTTGAGGTTCTATAGTCACTACAAGGTGTCCCTGGAAGTTTGGGGGGGTAGATATATGGGAAAACCTACTTCCCCAATACCAATTGATTTTACTTTCAAGCTTTCCCACAACCTAGATACAGCATCACCGGTGAAGAAAAAGTGGTGCCAATCAAGGAGACAGAGAGGAATGAGCCCCTACATTACAGAGCTCTGTGTCTTCTGGTGAGCACTCAAACCTAACTTGCTACCTTACAATATACCTGACAGACTACACTATTGTGGGATTTTTCTAACCTAAGGTTCAGCACCTACGACTACCACCATCGGAATTCTGCAACTTACTCCGCACTTTTTTCTATATATTTATATACAGTGGGGAAAATAAGTATTTGATACACTGGCAATTTTGTAAGCTTTCCCCCCTACTAAGAATGGAGAGGTCTGTCATTTTTATCATAGGTACATTTCAACTGTGAGAGACAATCTAAAAAAATCCAGAAAATCACATTGTATGATTTTTAAATAAAACATTTTCATTTTACTGAATGAAATAAGTATTTTATCACCTACCAACCAGCAAGAATTCTGGCTCTCACAGACCTGTTAGTTTTTCTCCAAGAAGCCCTCCTACTCTGCAGTCATTACCTGTATTAAATGCACCTAATTGAACTCGTTACCTATATAAAAAGACAGCTGTCCACACACAACCACACTCCAACCTCTCCACCATGACCAAGCCCAAAGCGCTTTCTAAGGACACCAGGGACAAAATTGTAGACCTACACAAGATTGGGATGGGCTACAGGACAATAGGCAAGCAGCTTGGTGAGAAGGCAACAACTGTTGGCGCAATTATTAGAAAATGATAGAAACACAAGATGACTGTCAATCTTCCTCGGTCTGGGGCTCCATGCAAGATCTCGCCTCGTGGGGTGAGGTCAGGAATCAGCCCAGAACTACACGGGAGGACCTGGTCAATAACCTGAATAGAGCTGGGGCCACAGTCTCAAAGATTATCGTTAGTAACACACTACGTCGTCATGGATTAAAATCCTGCAGGGCACGCTGCTCATGTTGGCAAATGTCAAGGCCCGTTTGAAGTTCGTCAATGACCATCAGAGGAGGCGTAGGAGAAGATCATGTGGTCAGATGAGACCAAAATAGAACTTTTTGGTATCAACTCCACTTGCCGTGTTTGGAGAAAGAAGGATGAATACAACTCCAAGACCAGTGTCCCAACCGTGAAGCATGGGAACTGAAACATCATACTTTGGGGGCGCTGTTCTGCAAAGAAGACATGGCGACTGCACTGTATTGAAAGGAGGATATCTGGGGCCATGTATCGTGAGATTTTGGCTAACAACTCCTTAACTCAGTAAGAGCAAAGAAGATGGGTCGTGGCTGGGTCTTCCAGCAGGACAATGTCCCGAAACACAGTCAGGGAAACTAAGGAGTGGATCCACAAGAAGCATTTTAAGGTCCTCGTGTGGCCTAGCCAATCTCCAGACCCGAACCCAATTGAAAATCTTTGGAGGTAGCTGAAACTCAATGTAGCCTAGTGACAGCCCTGAAACCTGAAAGATCTGGAGAAGATCTGTATGGAAGAGTGGGCCAAAATCCCTGCTGCAGCTCATGCAGACTTGGTCAAGAACTACAGGAAAGGTCTGACCTCTGTAATTGCAAATAAAGGTTTCTGTACCAAATGTTAAGTTTTGTTTTTCTATTGTATCAAATACTTATTTTATGCGATAAAATACAAATTATGAGGAGGGGCGTGGCCGGAAGCCGCAGGAGATGGACGCCTGAACACCGAGCTCCTGAGAAGACGGCCGAAAAATTAGCATTTGCCCTACGAATTTACACCCTAAATGGGTAAAAGGAAAGCTCACCTAAAGCGGAACACTCCTGGGAGGCTTTCATCTCACCCGACGGCAGCTACAGCCTTAGACACATTCCTGCAGAGAGCGCAGCCCGCAGCCACGCTTCCGTCTGTTTCCGGCGCCATTTACCAGTGGTCCGCCTCATTCGCGAGCACCACAACAGGGGCCCCTGCTCAAGCAGACCCTAACGCAGGTCCTCTCCTCACTCCTCGCCGGCCGGAACGAGACCCTTTCACCGTGGCGCTGGGACCCGCTCAACACCGCAGCAGAGCAGCCGGACGGACGGGAAAAAGCAGCAGGAAACCCGCGTTCTGGCCCCCCTGCCTTCCTCCCTCCTGGAAGTGCCCTGCCTCATTCTCTGCACCCCACAGCCCCCCTGCTCATACGCGGCATGGCTGCATCTGGGCCTCACAGGCTAAACCCCCAAAAAGGGCACAGCAAGCTCCATTGGCCACTTCCCAGGACTCAGTAACTCCCTTTGGTCCTTCCCTCAGCAAGCATGGGGGCTCGGGGGAAAAGTGGGAGCCATGAATCTCCATCTCATTCCAACAATATGGACTCTGGCAGTGGCCCTCTATCCTGGCAGGGCTCTCCTGCATTCTCTCCTGCCCCTCACAGCCTGGAGCTCCCTCAACCTCCGCCGGGGGCTAGCTGATCCACCATTTTTCCTACCAGAGAGGAGCTGAAACTCCTTTTGACTGATGTTATAAACGGCCAACAAGGAGGAAATAGCTTGCCAGACAAGATTTTAAAAATTTGATGGCTTCCGGGGTGGAGACCCAAAGAGACGACCATAAACAACACTCTGAGGTATATTGCCCAGATCCATCCGGCTATCTCTGCACAAATGACTACCATCAAAGAAATGGCGTGCCATCTAGAGGATCTCGATAATAGAGGTCGCCAAAACAACGTGCGGATTCGGGGCCTCCCGGAACCCCAGGGTGACTAAAACTTGCAGGAAGCTCTGGACTCTCTGTTTTCTCAAATGTTGGGGGTCTACCTCCCCCCCCCAACTTTCAAGCCTTGAACAGGGCGCATAGGGGCAACTGCGTCCTAAAGGCCCCGGGTTTTTGGGGCTCTTCCCCTAGGAGACCCCACAAATGGGTATTTCAGCTGCTTCCACCGGACTACTACCAAACGCAGAAGAAGCTGAAATTTTTAAAAGGAGAAAGGCGGAGGGGGGTTTTTTCCGCCCCTTTTGGGAATTCAGGGCTCCTCAATTTTCCAGCTCTTTCCCGTACCGTCTCCCGTGGTTCAACCCCCTTGGAATAGGAATGGAGGACCAAAACACACTGAAACCCCTTCTTTTCGACTCTTAAAGGACCAACACTTTCCCATATCGATGGAACTTTCCATTCGCCCTCACAGCCCGCAGGGAGGGTCGATCTGCACCCTCAAAACCTACTCGATCTCCCACCTTCTCGATGTCCTCCGGATCCCTCAGCCAAAGAAGGACACTGGGAACTGTCTATTCCCCCCCTCCTCCCCCCCCCGGGTCCTACTAGGGCTAGGCGGCCTTTCTTGTGGTTGTCGTTGTGAAGACCTTTAATCAGGTGATGGGTGGGCTTGTAACAAGATTTTATCTCACCCATGTTTATTGCTGATTAGGGCACTATGATTCCTGCATTTTTTGCATTTGTTACTGAACGGCCAAGTTCGGTTGTCCTTCCCTGTTTCCCACTCTCTGGGGTACAAGGATTCTGGTTTCTCATATAGGGAGGGGGGAGGGGGCCCTAATTGGGATCTCTTCGCCAGGGATCTCACTTGGGACCTTCTTGGTGTTTGGTAGACACACCTCCTTTTCACCCACAAACAGAGAGATTTCGTCTCTTGGACACTGATCCCTAAACTTGCATCCATTCTCTGGTTATATTTCCTGGTTATTGGCTAGAAGTTGTAATAGTTGTTTGTCTAACCTTTGCCCTGTTTTTCCCTTTGCTCCTCCTGTGTCCTCCCTCCCTTTGCTCTCATAGCGGTAGGTCATTTTTTGCCACCGATTGGTGATTGGCCAGTCGTTTAGACTAAATACAACTGCTCAAGATTTAATAACTGTACAAATATGGTCCGCTGTATTCCTTTAAATGTGAAGGGCCTTAATTCGATCACTAAGCGACGACTGGCCCTGAGGGAATGTAAGGCTTTGCGGGCCGATGTTGTGTTCTTACAAGAGACACACTTTAATGCTGAGGGGTCCTTTGCATTTGCCAGACACTTATATCCACTTGCATTCAGTGCCTCCAACCAGACTTAGAAAGCTGGGGTGGCCATCTTGATATCTAAGTCTTGTCCTCTCCGGGTCCATTCCTTGCTTATTGATCCAGCAGGGCGTTATATTATCCTCCAAGCCACACTCTACAACAAGCCTCTGACACTTTGTAATGTATATGTCCCTAACTCTGCACAGATAGCCTTTTTTAATAGAGTTTGTCAAACTCTCTGGAGTACCTTCTTCCTCTATACTATTGGGGGGGACTTTAACTTAATATTCTTTAATTTTATGGATCGTTCACGGTGGGGGTAGGGGCTGGGGAAACCCACCCCAGACTAGACTTTCCCTGGGCCTTTAGGAATTTATTGGGGCCCCAAGGGCCTGTTTGATCTGTGGCGCATCAATCATCCTAAAGGAGAGGGAATTTACCTTTTACTCGCACCCCATAAGACCCTTTCCCAGATTGGACTACTTTTTGGAAATGTTCCCACGCTGCAGCTCTATCAGGCTCGAAGTAAGCCATTACATGGTCGGGAATCAGCCCCCGGTCAGGTCGACTTAAATTTCAGGTCCCTCCCCGTCTAGAGTCTGTCATTGCAGGTTAAATGAAACCCCCTTAAAAATCCGATTCACAGGGACAACCCTGGGGGACGTACTGACGGCGTACTTTGACACCAATGAGGAATCAGTAACGTCAGAGGCCACACTGTGGGAAGCCCACAAAGCGGTTTTCAGAGGCGAATGTATCGCTCTAGGCTCTAAACTTAAAAGGGATACCGAGGCCAGGAGACTCTCCCTGCGGAGCAATCTTAAAACTCTCCAAAGGAAAATGTCCCAGCACCCGTCCATTCCCACCCTGAGGCGAATAGTGAAGGTTAGGAATGAGTTGAAGGATATTGCCACTTGACATGTCGAGAGGTTTTACTCCTCTACCAAACAACGTATTTTGAATATGGCAATAAAGCCCACACTATGTTGGCGAGCCAGCTCAAAGAGAGGACGGCTAACTATGCCGCAGGCTTTGCGGGGGAGAGATGGCACCCTTTTTTACGACCCAGAGTCCATAGACAAATTATTCTCAGACTTTTTCTCCAAGCTATACTCCTTGCCCTCAGACCTCCCGGAGAACGAGGAGGTGGCACGACAATGCATCTTCTGACTTCCTTCAGACCTGTCCCCTTGCTAAGCTTCCCCCAGGGCTTCTGTGTTCCCTTTAAAGCCCCTGTGGAGTTGGAAAGAGCTGGAGGTGTTGAAGGCCCTGCCCTCGGGCAAAGCACCGGCCCGGATGCCTTCCATACCAGTATTTCAGGGGCTCTCGGGGGCCTTTCCCCACATGCTAACCTTTTTTAACTCCTTTCTAAAGGGCCTCCCAATCCCTACATCTATGTCCCACTCCCACCTCACCCTTATCCACAAGGCGAACAAAGATCCGGCGGATAGTGCGAGCTATAGGCCCATAGCCCTTCTAAATTCGGATATTAAAATCTTCACTAAAACTGGCCAATAGATTGGGGACTTGGCTGCCCCACTGATTAATAAGACCAGGTTGGTTGTCCCCTTTCGTCAGGGGGGGGGGGGGGGAACACTAGACGGACTATCGATTTGATTAACTAAAAGAGAGAAACACCCCTTTGTGATGAAAAAATTTTACTTTTTTGGGAATTCATTGAACAAGCGATTCTTTAGGGATCTTCAAGTATAAAAATTTATTCCACGGTCAAAAAAAATTTAAAAGATTAAAAGAAACCAAAAGCCCTTTCCCCAAAACTTTTTGAATATAGGGAAAGGGGTAAACCCCGGGCTAAAAAAGGTTTTTTTGCTCAGTTTAAGGGACAAAAAACCCCCTTTGGGTTGCAGAGAATTGACATTAAAAAAATATACAAATTCTTTGCGAACCTTGGAACATTGCCCCTTTTGGGGATAGTTAATACTTGAAAAAAGAGCCTCCCATTACTCCACTGAGGCCTTTTATTCTTTAGATTTAATAGAGCAGTACCAAATTTAAATACCTGGGGCTGTTATGCAATAGGGAAAACCTTTATCAGGTAATTTCCTCACTCTTCAACTAAGCCTCAACAAAATGATCCCCTTTCCTTTTTTTGGGTCTTGTGATTTTGTTTTCCTAACCTCTATTCTTTTTTGAAAAATGTTTTTTTTCCTTTTTAAATTGAAATTTAAACAACCTTTCCTTTAAACCTGGTTGGGTCCCTTAATGAAAGAGAGAGGGGGGGGGGTTCTTAAACGACCTTTTAAAATTTGGGGCCCATCCGGTTTGAACAAAGTGTTTTAAAATTTTTAAAGGATGGGTTATTTTTGAAGCCACCTTACGAACTAAAGCTTGGGCCCGGGGGGAAGCACCCGGGCGGACCAACCTTTACCGAAAATCCCATCAAATTTGGCAATTTGTAGGGAAAATGGTCGCCCCTTCATCCTCGGGGGCCCCCACCACCTAGTTCCCGGCTGGGAAGGCTGGGGGTCCTCCTGGGAATAGGGGCTTGACCAGGTTGTCTTTGGTTTCGAGGACCGGCTGGAGTAATTTACTACCAGAAACCCATTTTTAAAGAAATTCGAGAAGTGACAAACATGGGGAAATGGGGGCTTTGGCAGCCTATTCAATTTTACGGCAACCTCTGGAACTGGCCAAATCTTTTTTTCCCTAGGGGTTAAAAGACCTCCCTCTTTCCCCAACAAATGGACCCAAAGGGTTCCCCTTTCCCTCCTTTTGTTTAGATTGTCCCTTGGGGACCTCCCATATCCTTGACCCTGGGGGAGTTGGCTCAGGCAAGGTTTAAGATTCTGCGGAGATCCGCTTGAACCAATAATATTCTTTAAACGGACCCGTTGGACATCTTTTAAGGATTTGGTTTCTGGGAATATACTAACACAAACAGAGCCTACCCCTTAATTAAAGGGGCAAAATCCCCCCCTGAATAATTTTCCCCTTGGGGATAATCCTTAAAAACCAGATCTTTACCGACAGAAGGGCTCCTTTATAGTAAATGTTTCCCCTTTTGGGGCAAAATTGAAAAATTCCTCCTTGGGTTTTTTTCTCTTTTGGTAGGGCCCCCTCCCCTTTTTTTCCCTGTTTCTTCCCCCTTTTGGCCTTGTTTTGGGCGGCCTGAGGATTATTCAAGTTTAATTTATTTGGCTTAAAACGATGGAAGGATTCCTTGAGAAGAGGTGCTCGGTTCATATTTGATTGTGGAAAAACTCTCTGGCTCCCCCCCTGGCGCCTTTAACGTTTTTCGATGAAATGTGATATGAAAAATTTTAAAAATTTTATTAAAAAAAATTTTTTTTTTTTCAATCCCCATAGGGGGATTTTTTAAAAATTTCACCATTAAATGGCACCTAGAAAAATTACGCCTCCCCCCTTCTTTATGGGTTTTTTACCCATTTTAACTTATTTCCCACTATTTTCCTGTCGGGGTTTTTCTTGCAAATCCGGGGGGTAATGCAACAATTTTGGTAATAATGGAACCCGGGGCCCAAATTTAAATCGAACCCGGTTCACCTACCTTTTTCCCAGGATAAAACCCCCCCCCCCCCATCCCCCTTTACTCTTGTCCCACTTGAAGGAGAGGCAGCCACCGGCCTGTGAATATACCCTACATATACCTTTACATAATGGCATTATGTCCAATGGCCTCATATTATTACTACTACCCTGTTTCCCCCAAAATAAGACAGTGTCTTATATTCATTTTTGCTCCTAAAGACGAGCTAAGACTTATTTTTAGGGGATGTTTTTTTTTTCTATGAACAAGAATTCACATTTATTGTTGAACAAAACATCAACATGTATTAATATACTGTAGTGATTTCATCACAAACAGCAGAAGCAGCCAAACGCTGAATTGCATAAAAAAAAACAAACACTAGGTCTTATTTTCGGGGGTGTCTTATTTTCTGAGAAACAGGGTACCTAAGGCCAAGAGAGCGTCAATGAGGAGTGGTCTAAGCTGTTCGTCTATATACCACAGCTTCCACCCAGCTATATAGCGATACAGACAAGGTAGGTTCTTCTTTGACATGAATCAATTACTGCTGACATAGGACCTGAGAGCCACTGGAGGACACTACTATAGATTAATACAGTCTCCACACAGCCTATGAATGATTACAAGGAAACAGCTGCATTTGTTTTTCCACTGGCAGGTACTCAGCTCTAGGCTCATAGTATTCTGGGACTTGCTGATCACATAGTTCTCCAAAATGTAAAAGCATTTACACCAATGTGCATTTTTAAACTGTGGATGTATACATGGTGTTACTATTCTGCATTTAGCTCACAGGATGGGAACCCTTATGTAGAAACCAGTGTAAGCGGCCACATCTTTGGGGGCCGTTCACACGGCTTATTTCTGGGACGGATTGCAGCCGTATTGCGCGCCATACTGCGCTGCAATATGGCTGGAATCCGTCCCAGTCATTACGGTAATCCACAGTTCTCATAGAGAACTATGGATTCCGTCACTCCTTCCCGCTTGGCGAATCCGCCGGGCGGGGAGAAAGTGACATGCACGTTATCCTGGCGGAATACACGCCGTGGATAATGCATGTCTATGGGGCCAGCGGGAAGCGCCCCCGCCCCTTATTCAAGCCATAATTGCGGGCAAAATCCGTCCCGCAATTACGGCTTGAATAAGCCTTGTGAACCGGCCCTTAGAGTTACATAATTCGCTCCTTCCTCTCCTCCACAGACACAAGGTAAGAGGAGGAACCTCCAAACCAGCGTACACTTCGAATACTATACTGCAGTTGAAATTACACAGTAGAGTCACATTATTGTTACCACTTCCTATGTTCAATAGGGTAAAAGGGGAGATTTATCAGAGGTGTAAAAAAGGGATGATTATTGGCTTTCCAGACTAGGACGACGATGTCCCTGTACCTGCGCAGTTGTGCTGCTGTGGTGACAATGCATCGTGAGTGGACAAATAGCACCATTGCGAATAAGCGACGTGGAAAGGATGTGAAAGGATGAACGCCAGTACAAACTTGGACTGACACGCACAGTGCGGAAAATCACGGCCAAAATAACCCAGGGGGGTGACCAGACGTGTCCAAAACAGTTCAGTGAGACCTGCTGGATATGGAACTCCAAAGCTAACAGATGTCACTGCACCTCTACTAATGAAGTTGTATTGGCAAAAATTGCTTCACCTTTCACAGCCGTATTGGATTGGAACTTCACTGATTGGAAAAGGATTGTCTTCTCTGATCAGTCAAGTTTTCTACTTCATCGAACGGATGGACATTGGGGTGTCAGACGAGAAACCTCAGAGAGCAAGCATCCTGCAACCATTACTGGAAGAATACAAGCTAGTGGCATAGTTATGGTCTGGAGAATATTTTCATGGCGTTCTATGGACCACTGATCTACGTGGAAGGAGCCCTCAACCGATTTTGATATGAATCTATCCTTGGAGATCATGTACATATATACAGAGCCTTGTGAAAGTATTCGGCCCCCTTGAACATTTCAACATTTTGACACATTTCAGGCTTCAAATATAAAGACATAAAATTTTAATTTTTTTGTGAAGAATTAACAAGTCGGACACAATTGTGAAGTGGAACGAAATGTATTGGATATTTTAAACTTTTGTAAAAAATAAAAAACTGAAAAGTGGGGCATGCAAAATTATTCGGACCCCTTAATACTTTGTAGTGCCACCTTTTGCTGCGATTACAGCTGTAAGTCGCTTGGGGGATGTCTCTATCAGTTTTGCACATCGAGAAATTCTTGCCCATTCTCCCTTGGCCACAGCTGGAGCTCAGTGAGGTTGGATGGAGAGCGTTTGTGAGCAGCTGGAGCTCAGTGAGGTTGGATGGATGCGTTTGTGAGCAGCTGGAGCTCAGTGAGGTTGGATGGAGAGTGTTTGTGAACAGCTGGAGCTCAGTGAGGTTGGATGGAGAGCGTTTGTGAACAGCTGGAGCTCAGTGAGGTTGGATGGAGAGCGTTTGTGAACAGCAGTTTTCAGCTCTTTCCACAGATTCTCTATTGGATTCAGGTCTGGACTGTGACTTGGCCATTCTAACACCTGGAGACGGTTATTTGGGAACCTTCCATTGTAGATTTTGCTTTATGTTTGGGATCATTGTCTTGTTGGAAGATAAATCTCCGTCCCAGTCTCAGGTCTTTTGCAGACTCCAACTGGTTTTCTTCCAGAATGGTCCCGTATTTGGCTCCATCCATCAATTTTAACCATCTTCCCTGTCCCTGCTGAAGAAAAGCCCAAACCATGATGCTGCCCCCACCATGTGTGACAGTGGGGATGGTGTGTTCAGGGGGATGAGCTGTGTTGCTTTTACGCCAAACATATTTTGCATTGTGGCCAAAAAGTTGGATTTTGGTTTCATCTGAGCAGAGCCCCTTCTTCCACATGTTTGGTGTCTCCCAGGCGGCCCCTTCTTCCACATGTTTGGTGTCTCCCAGGCGGCTTGTGGCAAACTTTAAACAAGACTTTTTATGGATATCTTTGAGAAATGGCTTCTTCTTGCCACTCTTCCATAAAGGCCAGATTTGTGCAGTGTACGACTGATTGTTGTCCTATGGACAGACTCTCCCACCTCAGCTGTAGATCTCTGCAGTTCATCCAGAGTGATCATGGGCCTCTTGGCTGCATCTCTGATCAGTCTTCTCCTTGTCCCACTTGTTGTTGATTCTTCACAAAAAAATTAAAATTTTATATCTTTATGTTTGAAGCCTGAAATGTGGCAAAAAGTTGAAAAGTTCAAGGGGGCCGAATACTTTCGCAAGGCACTGGATATGCCGATTGCCTTCCCTGGGGGAGGATGGGCTTGAACCCAATTGAGCATCTGTGGGACCACATCGATCATTGTGTTTACTCTATGGATTCCCCCCTACGCACTCTCCAGCAGCTGTGGGATACAGTAAGCGTGGCTCCAGGTACCTGTGACAACCTAATAGGACCTTATCAAGTCACTCCCAGCTCATCTAGCTGCTGTCCATGCTGCACCCAGCGATTATTCTGGATATTATGGTCATAATAATGTGACTCCACTGAGTAATGATACTATATATTGAATGCATAGTGATATATCCCCCTCTCTCCCATACGTTCCAATATGTCCTCACTACTCACCAAGATACAAGCGTGTGACTTCAATGCCAAGATAAAGAAAAAGCATCACCACCTCCAGTACCAGATTGGACGTCGGGTAAGGTAAAATCAGACCTGTGGTCAACAAGAAAAGTTGTTAAATGTGTAGGAAGAAGTGGTGGGTGAGAGGGCAACAAAGGTTTATGGCGTCACTTCTGGCTGTAGTATTAATAACATGAAAAGGTGGCAAACTGATTTCTAATGCCCCTTGTAGAGCTATACTCTGCACCAGATATTAGGAAACCTAATTCCCTGAAATCCGTTACCGGCATATTAAAGAGAACCTGTCACATAGTTTATGCCCCCCTTGCTGAGGACAGCACAAGCTAGTGACAGGCCTGCTGTTTCCAGCGCTGTGTCCCTTATTATGTAAGATGCTGTGGTTTTCGTGTAGTTAATGCTCAAATCTGCAGTTTTCAGCCAGAAGAGTTATTCGAAGAGTCAGTTTTTTTCAAACCCCGCCAATCAGAGACTAGCCCCGCCCACCTCAACTGATAAACCTATTACTTTGAATAGGTAGAAACATGTGAATAACTGTCAGTGGGCGGGGCTAGCCTTTGGTGGGCGGGGCCAACACCTGCTCATGAATAAGATTTGAGGGGTAAATCCTCTAAAACTGCAGCATCTTACAGAATAAGGGACACAGCGCGGGGAACAGCAGGTCTGACACTGGCTGGTGCTGCCCTCAGCAAGGAGGGAATAACCTATGTGACAGGTTCCCTTTAAGGAGACATGGAGTCATTGACCGCTGAGCCGCTACACTTCAAAGCTCCTGTGGTGCCCACCGCCCTGTGACTGGCAGTAGTCAGACTACAGGATACCGTACAATACAACTGACTGCTGGTAGTCATCACGTAATCTGAAATATAGCAGGCCTCCGTGTGCTGCTCTACATGCTGGATGCTATTAGTCCGACGGGGGCCCGACGGCAAATCTGAGTGGAACCCGACGGTAAAAATGTATGCTGTATGGACTACAGCACAGATTTTTAATTGCTGTCTATGCAGTACAGGGTACCGGCGGTATTCCTGTGCTGTGTAGATACAGCCTGACTCTAACTTAGGGTTGGTCCCCATGGCAGGGTTTTCAGTTGGTTTTACAGATGGTTTTCAGATATCAAAGCCGCCTGTAAACCGACTGTCAACCATCCTGATAGAGTTGAATAGAAAATCTGTGCAGCAGTCCCCACTGAACGGATTTTCTGCCAGATGGTTTTTTACACCGCAGCGGTCCGAAAGACTATGAACATGTTCCTTTTTCTGTCTGGTTTTCGGGTGGAACATAAACAGGTCAGTGGTTGAGGGGGGGAATCCACAAACCACAGACAGAACCGGCCCCCAAAACCACGTACAAGAAGTCAAAATACTGGCCGAATTCTTTAATCAGAATCCGGCCGGTATTAGCTTACTGCTGTGTGAACGCACCCTGAGGCTATGTTCACACGGGTTAACTGCAGGACGTAATTACGCCCCGCAATTACGCCGTGTGGCCGGGGGGCGGGCACCTCGCAGGCCCATAGACATTCATTACCAGCGGCGCGTATACGCCGCTGGTAAGTCACATGTCAATTATATCCCCCCCCTCGGCGTATTCGCCGAGCAGGGAGAGGAGACGTAATCCATAGTTCTCTATGAGAACTGTGGATGACCGCAATGACAGGGACGCTTTCAGCCCGTAATTTGCGCACTCTGGCGCGTAATTACGGACTGAATACGTTCACTTTTAAGCCGTGAGAACATGGCCTAAGGCTTACATTGGGGTGCATTTCACGGCATACTGCGCTCAAATACGAGTGAAATGCGCCACAATCATTGCGGTAATCCACAGTTCTCATAGAGAACTATGGATTACGCCTTCTCTCCCCGGGCGTACAATACGACACGCAGGGAGATAAGTGACATGTCATTTATTCATAGCGCGAGTAATGACAATCTGTGGGGCCAGCAGGCTGCCAGCCCCCCCACATCGTGGGAGTACGCCCGTCGGTGCAAGCTCCCGAACACCCGACGTAATTGCGGGGCGTACTGTACACCCTGCAATTAGCCGTGTGAACTCAGCCTTAGGGTTGTTTTTTGGTACCTTTTGCCAAAATTTCACTTTTGGGCACCCCAAACTGAATTGTTTAGTTCCTGGACAAATTTGACAACAACTGGAATCCAAAGTGCAACATTAATCCCAACTCTCACCTTTATATATAAATATGAGAGCTTCAATGAGAAAGTAAGAGGCGCAGTACCAGCCATTGAGGAAGAAGAGAACTTCCAGCGGAGTGGAGGAGAGCTGCTGTAGTCAAGGAAATGTGCAATAATCTAGAAATATATTAATATCAAAACATATTCATAATCACTGCAATAATCGCAGCCCAGCATCCGGATGTGTACACTGTGAGCCCAGGCAGTCACCCAGTATAATATACAAGGAGAAGGTGGAGGTATATCTGCTGACTGACACCCTACGATGAGGATGTTGCAGCCTATAGAAGCAGAGAACATTACAAAGTAGCACAATTTTTCAAGAAAATCCACTGATAAAAGCAGACACCCCCTTCAACTTTAAAGGGGTTTTGCCACGAAGTAAAATTGACGTGGGAAGTTTGCAAATCAAATAATAAACATTTTCTCCATTCATCATTATTAAAAATTCTGCACCGTTTTTGTCTTAGCTGCTCCTTTAGTGATCCATTGTTTACAGCTCGTCTCCAGGGGATACGACCAGGGCTGAGAGCTTCTCAGTCCTGGTCGCACATGCTCAGACATCACCTCTCCTCTCAGGCAGCTACTGAGTGACTATCTGACATGAAATCAGAATAAACCTTACTCGTTTTAGGCCAATTAGGAACCAAAATTATTTTATATTTTCCAAATGCCAGAACAATGAGAGAGAGAATTTTTAAGGCATTTTTATTACTTTCTGCAAAGTCAAAAGTTTACACACACTAGGATTACTATACCTTTAAACAATTTGGGACAGCCCATATGATGATGTCATGTCTTTGGAAGATTCATTGGCAACATCTGAGTTAGAGACACATCTGTGGATGTATTTTAAATGCACACCCGAAACACGCTGCTTCTGTGTATAACATCATGGGAAAGTCTAAAGAACTCAGCCAAGATATCAGGAAGAGAATTGTGGACTTGCACAGGTCTGGATCATCCTTGGGGTATGTTCACACGGTGTGTTCAGTATGTTTTTGTATAAGTTTTTGATCTGAAAAATGAATCCAAAAGCGCTGCGTAAAACGCATCACAAACGCAGGTTCGTGTTTGGATGCATTTTTGCTGCGGCAGACACGCACCCTATAGTTTTAAATAGGGCGTCTGTTGCGTCAAACGGATCAGAAAGACGCAAGTAAAACACGCTTCGGTGATCAGACGTCTGAACGCCTATACGTGTTTTACATTGAAAGCATTGACTGCACACTGTTAGATGCGCGTTTGGGTCCAAAAACGTATTGAATACGACTTGTGAACACATCCTTGGGTACAATTTCCAGATACCTGAAGGTGCCTCATTCATCTGTACAAACAATTATACGCAAGTACAAACAAGATGGGAATGTCCAGCCATCATACTTCTCAGGAAGGAGACTGGTTCTGTGTCTCAGAGATGAATGTGCTTTGGTCTGACATGTGCATATCAACCCAAGAACAACAGCAAATGACCTTGTGAAGATGCTGGCGGAAGCTGCTAAGATCGTGTCATTATCCACATTGAAACAAGTAACGTATCAACATAGGCTAAAAAGGCCACTCTGCCAGGAAGAAGCCATCACTCCAAAAGAAACATATAAAAGCCAGATTAACGTTTGTAAATGCACACAGGAACAAAGACCTAGATTTTTGGAGACATGTCCTGTGGTCTGAAGAAAAAAAAATTGAACTGTTTGGCCATAATGACCATCGTTACATTTGGAGGAAAAAGGGAGAAGATTGGAAGCCTAAGAACACCATCCCAACTGTGAAACATGGGGTGGCAGCATCATATTGTGGGGTTGTTTTGCTACAGGAGGGACTGGTGCACTTCACAAAATAGATATCATCATCAAGAAAGAAGATTATGGCAATACTGAAGCAACATCTCAAGACATCAGCCAGGAAGTTAAAACTTGGGCGGAAATGGGTCTTCCAAATTATTATTTATTTTAGAACGCCCTTAGATCCAGAACGCTGTACATTTCAGGAGGGTTACATACATAACATAGGTCAGACAAGTATAATGGTGACGCTACATAGCTAACAACTGGTACAGAGGGAGAGAGGGCCCGGCCCGGGAGGGCTTACAGTGTCCTAGGCTGGTGGGAAGAGACAGAAGGTGAGGGGCAGACATGCTTGTGGGGTGGAGTGGTAGCAATGGGGTTGTTGAAGGTTATAGGCAATCCTGAAGAGATGGGTTTTCAGGTTGCTTCTGAACCCTGTGAAGGTGGAGGAGAGTGTGGTGTGTTGGGGCAGTGAGTTCCAGAGTATGGGGGAGGCACAGGAGAAGTCTTGCAGATGGTTGTTCGAGGAGCTGATAAGAGGAGAGTATAGAAGAAGGTCCTGTGAGGAGCGGAGATTGCGTGAGGGATGGAGTATAGAGATTAAGGCAGAGATGTATGGAGAGCCTTGTAGGTCATGGTTAGTAACTTGAACTGGATTTGCGGGGCAATGGGTAGCCAGTGAAGGGATTGGCAGAGGGGAGAAGCAGAGGAGTAGTGGGGAGAGGTGAATCAGACTTGCAGCAGAGTTAAGGATGATTTGGAGGGGAGCGAGATTGCTAGACAGGAGGCCACAGAGAAGGATGTTGCAGTAGTCTAGGCAGGAGATGACGAGGGCATGGACCAGCAATTTTGTATTATCAGGGTTGAGGAATGAGCGGATGCAGGAGATTTTTTTCAGGTGGAGGCAGCAGGCAGAGGTGAGGGCTTGGATGTGCAGTTCGAAGAATAGAGAGGAGTCAAAGGTTATCCCAAGGCAGCGGACTTGCAGGACCGGTTAGCGGGGGGAGTTGTTGACTGTGATAGAGAGATCTGGGGGGGGAGAATAGAGTGGGACGGTGGAAAGGGGATGAATTCAGTTTTCTCCACATTTAGTTTTAGGAGACGGGAGGAGAAGAAGGAGGATATGGAAAATAGACAGTCTGGGATTCGGGAGAGCAGAGAGCCAACATCTGGGCCAGAGATGTAAAGTTGGGTGTCATCAGGATACAGGTTGTATTGAAAGCTGTTTGAGACTATGAGCTGACCTAGGCCGAGAGTGTAGAGAGAGAAGAGTAAAAGACCCAAGACTGGCCCCTGGAGGACACCAACAGAGAGAGGGCGAGGGGAGGAGGTGGTGCGAGAGTGAGGAATGCTGAATGTCCGATCAGTGAGGTACGAGGAGATCCAGGAAAGAGCCAAGTCCGTGATCTCGAGGGAGGAGAGGATTTGCAGCAGGAGGGAATGGTCGACAGTGTCAAAGGCAGAGGACAGGTCTAGGAGGAGGAGCACAGAGTAGTGGCGTGAGGCTTTAGCAGTTACTAGGTCATTAGTGACCTTGGTTAGGACGGTTATGGTAGAGTGGTGGAATCGGAAACCAGATTGCAGCGGGTCAAGGAGAGAGCTGGTGGAGAGATGAGAGGATAGTTGACGACAGCCGTGCTGCTTAAGGAGTTTAGAGGCAAATGGAAGCAGTGAGATGAGGCGATATCTGGACAGACAAGAGGGGCCAAGAGATGGTTTCTTAAGGATGGGTGTGATGGTAGCATGTTTAAAGGAGGAAGGGAAGATGCCAGAGGTTAACAATAGGTTGAAGAGATGGGAGAGGGCTGGGATGGTAACAGCACAATGACCCGACAATGAGCCAAAGCATACTGCCAAACTGGTTACATAGTGGCTTAAGGATAACCAAGTCAATGTTTTTGAGAGGCCATCACAAAGCCCTGATCTCAATCCTGTTGAAAATTTATGGGCAAAGCTGAAAAGGCAGATGTGAGCAATGCGACCTACAAACATCGCTCAGTGACACCAGTTCTGTCAGGAGGAATGGGCCAAAATTCCTACTATTATGAGAAGCTTGTAGAAGGATCCAAAACGTTTGACCCAAGTCATACAGTTTAAGGGCAATGCTACCAAATACTAATGAAATGTATGGAAACTTTTGACTTTGCAGAGAGTAATAAAAATGCATTAAAAAATGCTGTTTCATTATTCTGGCATTTGTCAAATTATACAGTGCCTTGGAAAAGTATGCGGCCCCCTTGAACTTTTCCACCTTTTGCCACATTTCAGGCTTCAAACATAAAGATATAAAATTTTATTTTTTTGTGAAGAATCAACAACAAGTGGGACACAATTGTGAAGTGGAACGAAATTTATTGGATATATTAAACTTTTGTAAAAAAACTGAAAAGTGGGGCGTGCAATATTATTCGGCCCCTTTACTTTCAGTGCAGCAAACTCACTCCAGAAGTTCAGTGAGGATCTCTGAATGATCCAATGTTGTCCTAAATGACTGATGATGATAAATATTATCCACCTGTGTGTAATCAAGTCTCTGTATAAATGCTCCTGCTCTGTGTTAGTCTCAGGGTTCTGTTTAAAGCGCAGAGAGCATCATGAAGACCAAGGAACACACCAGCCAGGTCCATGATACTGTTGTGGAGAAGTTTAAAGCCGGATTTGGATACAAATAGATTTCCCAAACTTTAATCATCCCAAGGAGCACTGTGCAAGCGATCATATTAAAATGGAAGGAGTACCAAACCACTGCACATCAACCAAGACCCGGCCGTCCCTCTAAACCTTTCATCTCAAACAAGGAGAAGACTGATAAGAGATACAGCCCAGAGAGGCCCATGATCCCTCTGGATGAACTGCAGAGATCTACAGCTGAGGTGGGAGAGTCTGTCCATAGGACAACAATCAGTCACTGCACAAATCTGGCCTTTATGGAAGAGGCAAGAAGAAGCCATTTCTCAAAGATATCCATAAAAAGCCTTGTTTACAGTTTGCCACAAGCCGCCTGGGAGACACCAAACATGTGGAAGAAGGGGCTCTGCTCAGATGAAACCAAAATCCAACTTTTTGGCCACAATGCAAAACGATATGTTTGAGGTAAAAGCAACACAGCTCATCCCCCTGAACACACCGTCCCCACTGTCACACATGGTGGGGGCAGCATCATGGTTTAAGCTTTTCTTCAGCAGGGACAGGGAAGATGGTTAAAATTGATGGAAAGATGGATGGAGCCAAATACAGGACCATTCTGGAAGAAAACCTGTTGGAGTCTGCAAAAGACCTGAGACTGGGACAGAGATTTATCTTCCAACAAGAAAATGATCCCAAACATAAAGCAAAATCACAATGAAGTTCCAAATCAACTCTCCAGTGTAGAATGACCAAGTCCAGTCCAACCTAATCCAATGGCAACTCTGTGGAAAGAGCTGAAACATGCTGTTCAAAACGCTCTCCATCCAACCTCACTGAGCCCAGCTGTTCACAACGCTCTCCATCCAACCTCACTGAGCTCCAGCTGTTCACAAACACTCTCCATCCAACCTCCCTGAGCTCCAGCTGTTCACAAACGCTCTCCATCCAACCTCACTGAGCTCCAGCTGTTCACAAACGCTCTCCATCCAACCTCACTGAGCTCCAGCTGCTCACAAACGCTCTACATCCAACATCACTGAGCTCCAGCTGTGCGCCAAGGAAGAATGAGCAAGAATTTCAGTCTCTCGATGTGCAAAACTGAGACAGACCCCAAGCGACTTGCAGCTGTAATCGCAGCAAAAGGTGGCACTACAAAATAGGGGGCCGAATAATTTTGCACGCCCCATTTTTCAGTTTTTTATTTTTTTTACAAAAGTTTAAAATATACAATAAATTTCGTTCCACTCCACAATTGTGTCCGACTTGTTGTTGATTCTTCACAAAGAAAATTAAAATTTTACATCTTTATGTTTGAAACCTGAAATATGGCAAAAGGTTGAAAAGTTCAAGGGGGCCGAATACTTTCGCAAGGCACTGTAAATCATTTTGGTAATCCTAATTGTCCCAAAACAGGGAAGGTTTATCCTGGTTTCATGTCAGATAGTGAGAAAAACATGCATATGTGTCTTTTCATATAGTGTATGGAAACTTCTGGTTTCAGCTGTATACACACAGAAGCACACTTCCCTTAACATACAATATTAAACCATTGTATGTTGAAACCATAAATCTATGGGAAATTGGTGATCTTTTGTAAGTCCCCAAAAGGTCACAAACATAAAGCAAAATGAAGATTATAGAAAATGAAGTGGATAACTAATCCAGACTAAGCAAGTCCTCATATCAGAGAGCTGCTGGAAGCTGGAAATCGTTTCTATATTAAGGACAGGAGCTTCTTAGGCTCATGTTCTTTATACACAATGTGCCAGAAATAAAAAAAATGGTGCCTTCACCTGGAGCAGTACAAGACATGTAGTACCGCACTGTACTGTAGAGAGGCGCTACTAGACCACCAATCACTGCATGCACCTCACTAAGGCAGGTAAGAGCAGTATCAAGAGACAAAAATGTGACAGACATGCTACGTACTGTCTGTAGAGGCGCGCTACCTAGAACACGCGCAAAAACTCACTGCATACAGCTCACTGCCCTACTAATACATGTAAGAGCAGTACAGGACATGTAGTATCGCACTGTACTGTAGAGAGGCTACTAGACCGCCAATCATTGCATGCACCTGACTAATACATGTAAGAGCAGTACAGGTCATGCAGTACTGCACTGTACTGTAGAGAGCGCTATAGACCTCCAATCACTGCATGCACCTAAACTAATACATGCAAGAGCATAGAACAGGACATGTACTGCACTTTACAGTACTTCACGAATATAGAGGTTTTATATGTAAAATGTTTATGATAATTGGTTGGATTTTCCATCAATAATATGAGCCGCAAATCAGCAGCATCTAGGACATTGTAAAGGGAGTGTGGTCTCAAGATACAATGTCCCAGGAAAGACCATTGTATGGTTAAAATACTGTATCCTGAGGCCATTGTAACTTAAAGGGGTTTTACCATAATGTTAAATTGATGTAGGAAGCTTGCAAATTAAATAAACATTTTCACCATTTATCATTATTTAAATTGTGTCACATTTTTATTTTAGCTGCTCCTTTAGTGTGTACCTCGCCTGTAGGGGGTTCTGACCAGTGACCAGAGCTCCTCAGTCCTGGCCACACATGCTCAGACATCACCTCTCCTCCCAGGCAGTTACTATCAGTCTCTTCCCTGCCTAGTAATCACACACACTCACTGCTGAGCTAGTGTTCAACATCAGGTGCTGTCATTCTAATCCTGTCCTCTCTGCTCCTTAGTAATTAGACAAACAGTGCAAACAAATAAAAAGAAAAAAAGAAACCTCACTCAGGTGTGTGCACTGAGAAAAAAAAAACCACAGGTCTGGTTCCTGCAAGGATTTGAACCTAGGACCTTTATGCTGAAAGGCAGAAGTGTTAACCACTCAGCTACATTGTAGCTACTCAGAGCTCTTTACATAAACAGACCTGTGTTTGAGTAGACTGAGCTTTTGTAAACAAGACTACGCTTGTTAATAAACTTACATCCACTTGCTAGCAGGTCAAACAAAGGGCCTCCTCCTTTGCCCTATTTTTCAGTGCAAACAATTGTAAATGAGACCTGTAATGCAGCGGCGCTTGCTTTCATACATTTATTTGAATTTCAATAGACATAGCATACATTGACATTCGGTCATCACTAGTCCATATAAAGTCCTTTGAAGGATAGTAAGCAAGTAGTAAATATCAGGTAAATACCTTGTTATATTTTACCATTCCATGGGATAGCAGAGGAGCAGCTTGGACAACCGACTGAGCGTTGCACGGATGCACCGTTTCGAGGAAACTCCGCCCCCTTTGTCAAGCATGCACGCTGTTTCTGCTCACTTCCTTTTGTATGTTACAACCATTAACCGATGACCTCCCCGCGGTGCTTCAGATGGATGCTCCGATGGGTAGATATAAGCTGCAAAAAAGAAGCGCACTGGGATTCTATGGATAAAAACACCTGGTTGTAATCAAAGGGCAGGTGCTCACCTTTTGGAGCTGTACAATGTACGGTACAGCTCGTATGTGCGTCTCCTTTGATCCCAGGTATAAAGATAAAAACAGTCGCTCCTGTCTCCTCCCGCCGAGGTGCCACGAGGGACGCCGAGGAAAGATAATGCGGGCTTCGCTTTGAAGTTCTCCAGATACTTCACGCTGGTTTGAGAGGAGTTGTGTTCGAAGCGCTGATGGAATACTAAATAACTAGAATGCACTCAACCATTAAGTTGAGGATAAGAAATTTATTAATATACAAGTATTACGCGTTTCGCAGAATCCTTTCTGCTTCATCAGATACATACATTACGAGGGTCTGCGGCCAGGCTTATATAGATACATTTGGAAACGAGGGTAAATGAGTTACAAGTATCAACAATCAATCACATGATGTAAACATAGTAAAAGCTTGTAAACAATGTACACATGGATGATCTGTAAACAAAATACACGTGGATATTCAATTACTTGTATAAATAAAAAAACAGTTAATAACAGGGTAAAAACACTTTAATAAAATTATACTAAAAAATTTTTTTTATCATGCATATATATAAAAGATATATGTATATATAAAAAAGGATTAAAAAATAATTTTTTAAAAAATAATTGTATATATGCCTAAAAAATATCTAAAAAATAAGGATGTACTCTAGAAAGAAAATTATTTTATAAAAATGTGCATATATAGATCGAGTTTGTCTTTTATATATATATATATATATATATATATATATATATATATACATGAATACAAGAATTTAATTTAAAAGCAGGAAACCTATGATTAAAATATAACCCCCTAAAAATGTGAATAAATAGAGGTATTTATAAAACAGTATCTCGTATTTCATTGAGCCCGTGAGGAGTAATTGTATTTAGTTTGTATATCCAATAAATTTCTCTTTGGCTGAGAACTTTGTGTCTATCTAGTATTTGAGGGCTGATAAAATCTATTGGTTGGATAGTAAAATCCAGAGTTTGACTGTTATGTATTGACTGAAAATGGCGAGGTAAACTGTATACTAACCTGCCATGTGTTACATCATACCTGTGATTGATTAGCCTTCTCGAAAGTTTATTAGTAGTTTTACCTACATATTGCACACCACAATTACAAGTCATGAGGTAGATGACAAAAGTGCTAGTGCAGGTAAGGTGATTTTTAATTTTAAATATTTCACCCGTTGATGTAGATTTAAACTGATCGTTACCTACGATTTGTTTGCAGCATTTGCAGATGGGATGGCCGCAAGGGTGTGACCCCACTGGTTTAGATGTTTCTGCTAACTGTAAATCTTTGTTTATCTTCATATACCGGAAAGCACGCACCCTAAAAAATATTTTGGCACCTTCTCGTTTAACTTATATGTAGAGTTGCCACTAATTTAATTGCTATTTAGACCCTCACTGGCACCATATACCGGTCTCCAATCCCGATCCACAATCGTCCAAGAATAATGTTATGGGCCATATAAAATTTAAACTTTATTTAGACAACTTCATAAAAGCATTAACGTCAATCATGTAGAAAACATGTAAAAAACAAAGGGTACTTTAATTTTTTAGTTGGGGGGGAAAACCCCCGGTTCAACAACGATCCTTAAAAACAGAGGACCCGTGTTTTTTGTTGTCAAAGGGTCCATACGCTTCACCATCCCTCTCGTAGGGCCCGGGCGTGGTGGATACCATTCGTGGGCCCGTCCAATGTATACGGGGATCCCTAAAAAAAGCCACAGTTGGGGCGGAGAAGGAGAACTGGGAGACCAAAGGGGAGCTTCAGCGTGGTCCCAAACTTTTCAAGCTTGAGAAAGGGGGGAAACCCCTCCCCGAAACGTCGCACCCCACGCTGACAGCTCCGCTCGGTCCCCGGAGTTCCCCTTTTGTCCGCCCCAACTGGGGCTTTGAAGGGACCTGTAAAAAAAAATTTTGGGACGCCGACGAAGGAAATCCACCACGCGGCCATACAGAGGGGGATGTTAAGTCTTTAAGGGGACTTGGGACAACAAAGACATCGTTTCCTCTGTTTTTTCGGGATTCGTTTTTGAACGGGGTTTTCCCCGCAATAAATATAGTACCCCCCTTGTTTTTTAAAACATTTTTTTCTCATGATTGACGTTAATGTTTTTTGAAGTTGTTTTAAATAAATTTTAAAATTTTTATAGGGCCCCAAAACCCTTTTTTTGGGAAAGGGATTTTTGGAGGGGGAAAATTGGAGAGGTATTTGGTCCCTTTGGGGGGCCCTAAATACCCCAATTAAATTAGTGGCAACCCCTACATATAATTTAAAAACGAGAAGGGCCAAAATATTTTTTGGGGTTTGCGGGGCTTTCCGTATATGAAGAAAAAACCAAAGTTTTTACAGTTAGCAAAAATCTAAACCAGTGGGGAAAACCCCCTTGCCCATCCCATCGGGAAATTGCTGCAAACAAATCGTGGGGTCCCCGTCATTTTTAAATCTACATAAACCCGGGTGAAATATTTAAAATTAAAAATAAACCTTACCTGCACTAGCCTTTTGTCTCTCCCTCATGATTGTAATTGGGGGTGTGCAATTTTTAGGAAAAACAACTAATAAACTTTCGAGAAGGCTAATAAATCACGGGTATAAATGAAAACACAGGGCGGTTAGAAAACAGTTTACCTGGGCCTTTTTCAGTCAAAAAAATAACATTAAAACTCCGGTTTTTACTACCCAAAACCAATAAAATTTTACAGCCCTCAAATACTAGATAGACACAAAGCTCACCAAAGAAAAATTTTATTGGATATACAAACTAAAAAAATTTAAACTCCTCACGGGCCCAAAAGAAATACGGAAAAATGTTTTTAAAAAAACCAAATTTTTTCACATTTTTAGGTGGTTAAATTTTTTAATCATAGGTTTTTCCCGCTTTTAAATTAAAATTTTTTGAAATTTTTGGGAATAAAATATAAAAGACAAACTCGGGTCTATATATGCACATTTTTATAAAATAAATTTTTTTTCTAGAGTACAAACCCTTTTTTTTTTAGATATTTTTTTAGGCATATTAAAAATTATTTTTTAAATAATTTTTTTTTAATCCTTTTTTTTATATACATATAATTTTATATATTTTTTATGCATGATAAAAAAAAAAAAATTTTTGTTAATTTTTTTTTAAAGGGGTTTTTTCCCCCCCGGGTTTTAACTATGTTTTTTTTTTTATACAAGTAATTGAATATCCACGTTGGGTTTTTTACAGGGTCTCCATGTTTTATATTGTTTACAAGCTTTTACATGTTTACATCATGGAAATTTATTGTTGATACTTGTAACTCATTTACCCCGTTTCCAAAAGTATCTTAAAAAAGCCTGGCCGCAGACCCTCGTAAAAGTATTTTTTTTTTTTTTTCCCCCCCCCATTTAAGCAGGAAAAGGGTTCTGCGAAAAAGCGTAAAAAACTTGTATAAATTTAAAAAATTTTTTATCCTAAAATTTTAAAGGGTTTAGTGCATTTTTTAGTTATTTTGTATTCCCCCTCACGCTTCGAACACAACTCCCCTCAAAAACCCGCGGGGAAGTTCTGGAGAACTTCAAAGCGAAAACCCGGGATTTCAACCATTTTAAACCCCTTAACCCTACTAGACTAAATTTTAAAAAAACTAAAATTTTTGGTCCTCAAGTGATCCTTTTGGGTTTTTGGGGAAACCATTTTAAAATATCCAATAAGCCTCTTTTTTTTAAAAAATTCTTTTTTATAAGCTCTCTGTTGTTTCCTTTAATTTTTCCTTCTAGTATACCCATCTAAAATTCAGATACGTTATGTTTTTTAAATTTGAAAAAATGTTTTCGCCCACTGGTTTTTTAAACCCTACGTTTTTTTTACTCTTCCCTTCCCTTTTGTTCAGTAACCCATTTTTTTTTTTTTTCTGTTTATATATTCTGAAGGCTGATCTATGTTCATTCAAACTCACTTTGATGTTTCTATTTTTGTTTCCTATATAAAAAAGTTGACAAGGGGATTTTTTAAAATATAGATAACGTTTTTTAGAAACGCAGGTTTAAAAAAAGTTTAAGGGGGATAGCTATCCCTTTGTGGGGTGATATAATTAAGACCCCTTTTAAATTTTCAGAGGAAAAAAATTCAAAGGGGCCCCTTGTCTATATTTTGAAATTTCCCTTTTGGCTAAATTTATATAGGACAAACAAATAGAAACACAAAGGAGATTTGGGAAGAACATAGATCAGGCCCTAAATTTATAAAAAGAAAAAAAGAAAAAAAAAGGAAATGAACAAAAAAGAAGGAAGAGTAAAAAAAAGTATGGTGAAAACAAGTAGCGA